>JABXWE010043597.1:0-31405 GCA_014611495.1 Limonius californicus | reverse complement strand
CATTTAAATACCCCAAAACGTTTATCTGATTTTCTTCATTACCTATCACCGGTTTCTGTCTGTTTCTCTCAACTTTAACTTTGCCGTGATCAATAAATGTCTTCTCTATCTTTCGAAACTTGCGTTTGGTAAGAGGAGTTAAATGAGGATACCTCTCATTAAAAGTTCTCACAGTTCTTTCCAAAATTTTGCTACACTCGCCATATGTATAAAACATACTAAGAATATCTCGATTAGTGTAATTATTGTTATCAGCCATCCTGAGACAATTAACTATCTGTCAATTTATACTTATTGATATTATTTGTGACATATGAAATTTAAAACCATCCAAAGCACACTTGTGACAATACACACGTGTCGAATTAGCTTTTTTTTCACATTTTTGGTATTATCTCTGTAAATATTCATTTTAGCTGTATGGTATGCTACAACATGTCAATAGAGAATAATATTCCGCGTCGAATGATGTCAAAATTTTATGTCATTCCATTTGAAATAAGAAAGTTATTGGCATTTAAAGTTGCAAAAAACGAAACGGAAATACCAAACACTCAGTCTAACATTTTGGAATACTATTAATGGCTCCTGATAGGATACTCCTTTGTTAACGTGTATACCAAGAATGAACTTTTCGACATTACAATTGTTGGTAATACAAGCATTTTAGTTAGTCTTTTTGAATATCTTTAAAACAATTGAAGATAGGAAAACGATTCAAAATGCAATAGCTCCAGAATTTTGCGTAAAACTCAAAAATGCAATAATATTTATAGGGTTCCATTTGAAAAAACAAAGTTACTGTCACTTCCGGTTCAACCGAAAGTGACAGCGTATTGAAAATATTTTAGAAAAATAGATCATATCGCCCTATAGCAGCAACCAAAATTTCAGATTGATGTCTCCTTTAGTTCTCCATAAACCTCTAATGAATCAGTTAAGTGAATCAGCCTGTATAGGTTCAGCTAAGCTGACCCTCCTTAAAAGATGCTGACCACAAAATGAGGTAACAGCGTGTAATTTTATTGATTTTAAACATATAATATTGAAATTTTGAAAGCAGATATAACCTCTAAATGTTTAACTTTAAAAGCACTTTAAAGCTGATTATTCTTTTGTTTTCAAAGACAACTTAAAAAAATAATTATGAATAGAATTGATGGGCATTTAAATATTTTACTAAACAACTGATTATTTCGTCCATTTTAAACTGAAATCCATTGTGTGATATATTATTGCATTAAAAATTTTACAACGAATAAGATTATCACAAAAAATGGAAATATTTGTCTTTAAAAAGAAAAAGTTGATACCAGTTCCGGCCAAATCGGAGTCAAAACTAAAGTTAAAAAATGCTTGAAGTTGCGCATTTAGAGCTCTTAGGTAAAAATTTCAAAATAATATGTTTAGACACAAACAAGTTACATGCTGTTACCTTAACTCATGGTCACCCGGTAGATAACATGACAACCAATCCGCTATCTGATTAGAAGATAAAAAGCGCCGTTCTAAGGAATCCCATATTCTTAAATATCTGGATCATTGTGAAGTTTCGGCCTTCCGCGGTTTGTCTAATGCATTCATCTCTTCGGGCTTAGATAGCGTCGTCCTCGAATTGAATGTTGCTGACGTTTCGCTAACCGTTGCAGGTAGTATTTTCAGACTTAATGGGTGCTGCAATGTCGAATCAGGTATTTATAGGATTTCTCTTGGACATGGTTAATTGGCGGAATAGTCGTGGTTTGTGTACTGGGTTTCTATTGGTTGGCGGTGGTGCGTATTCTTCGGCTGTAATTTTATATAGTTTTAGTGCTCTTTTCCAAGGGTTACTTACACTAACAAGGCCCTCTTGTCGGTGAAATTCTGCTGGTGTTTTCCCATTTCTGTGGCTTCCCTTATGAGGCGTTGACTCCAGTGTTGAACGCGTGCTGTAATTCTTGTTTCTTCAAAGTTTATCTTGTTGCCTGCGGTTGTAACATGTTCGGCCAGAGCTAATTGTACAATTCGATGATGTCTCAATCGCTGAGGTGTTCCTATTTTCGAAGTTCTACTGTGCGGCTGGTTTGTCCAATGTAGCATTTTCCACACTTGCAGGGAATTCTGTATACTCTTTGGCACTGAAGCTGGGGCGTTGGGTCCTTGGGGGATCTATATTGTTGGTTTGAACACTGTGATTATTTTATTGCATTGTCATAAGCGTGCTATTTTGTCTGTAGTGCCTCGAACGTAGGGAACAAATGCCGTAGATACATAATCGTTCTTTTCCATGTTACCCCGTGGCTCTTTTGCCTTGCTGATAGCTCTTTGACTTTCTTTGGGTTTGTAATCATTTCTTGCGAGGGAGGATATCAGGTAGATTTCTTCTCTCGGTGCCTTTTTTTGAGAGCGATGATGTGAGCTGGCATTAAGATATCGATCCGTGTGTGTTGATTTCCTGTACACGCTGTGTCCGATCGTGTAATCGGGATTTCACTTTTTCGAGACATCTAGGAAGAAAATATCACGTTTTCCGTCCATAGTATGTTGAATGTTGAAGTAGATCTGGTCAAAGGGGACTAGAAAGATGTCCAGGGATGGCCGTCTATGAGCCCACATGACAAAAGTGTCATCCACATAACCTAGCCACAAACTAGTTTCAGAATGGCTGAAAGATATATCAACATACAGAAGGAACAGCCATGGGATCGCCTCTTTCCCCTATTATTGCCAATATGTACATGCAACACCCTGAAGAAGCCGAGACACAGCCATTCTTAACCCCAGTTTCCTTAATTATTGTCATGGGCAAGTAAGATGTATGGCGATTAATCCAGATCAAGAATGACTAATGTACTGTTTTTAGACAACAAATCAGCAAACTGTTGAAATTGAAAATTAGATTGTACATGCCACTATTATATTTATTAATATAATACGCTTCTGAAATTTCTCCTGATAATCTGAATGTGTTTTTCTACGCACGCTTAAAAATCAATGTGTTCAAAATCAAATCTTTAAAATAACTCTTCAGTTGGCATTCTCGATGGGCAAAGTAAATATTTTCTATATCCACACACAAGTTAAACAAAGATTAAGACAACACGCGGCTTTAAAATAGAAGTGCACTCGTTAAGAGGCATCTATTATAGGTGTTGGGGAAACTACTTTAATAATAAATAACAACATAATCCTCGAAAAATCAAACATATAAAGTACTAAAAGCGGCTTCATTACAAGGCCTATTACAAATAGTTGCTTGTTATTCTACTTTTTCATAATAAACTACCCACTCATGGCTTAGAAAAGAAATTGTCGTTTCTTTTTATGGAGGATTTGCTTTTAGTACTTTCACTGCATTAGCGACGTGGGATTTTATGTTATCATCTTAGGAAACTAAATAGGGACCTAAACTTCATTAAAACTGTAGCACAGTACAACGTGTACCTATGTATTAAAAAATCTTTAAAAATAAAATTGTAGCGACGAATCTACACAATTAGGTAATATTTCACTTAAAACAGATTATTTTTATAATTTTACGGCGAGTGCATTAAATGCTATTAATTAATTCCGCAATCCTCCACCCGTGTCAACTATTTTGTTGCCTCACGCCCTGTGCTTCTAAAAGCAGCTCTAAGTGTGTTCCTTTATAAGGCATACATTTGTTCGTACAGGACCAGTACAGTTTTAGATATGTCTGAACGACCGTGTCTCCGCCGAAATCTTATTTTAAAACATACACATTTACATAATTGGTTGGCAGTTACACATTTTTACAACGTACATGACTTAGAACTCGAGACATTCGTTTATTTGTTGATACAATTATGACAATAAAATAATTAACAGTAATAATTTGCACTATGGAATTTGAAAAGCACCAGTCCTAAAGATCTCATTGTTATGGTAGGATTTAATGCCGTTAAACATTCCTACAAGCAGTTACTTCGGGTAAAAGCTCACAACAATAGATTAATCAAATTGCCCGAGATTTTCTACAAACAGGAATACGAGACTCTGATAAACCAAGAAATACATGGAGAGATATACAGTTGAACTATATCCTCCAGTAAAGAATCATGAACAGGAAAAACAGTCCAAATGCCTAAATAGAAACGAAAAACAAAAAAGTGGAACACTTGGCCCTTTACAAAACACTATACTATAGCAAATATCAGCAAATATGAAAGGGCGTTAAACTGAGACTAAAGCCATTCACCGCAAAACTAGTGCAATCACCAGAAAACGTCTACAATTGTAAATTTTCACACCACATTCAGAAAATCACACTAAATAAAACAGTATAACAATCTATAGGATGCTCTGTTAAAGAGTAGATCAGTCAAAGGAATATTGTTCTACCAACATGAAAATGAGACTCTGATAAACCAGTAAAATGCATGGAGAGATACACAGTTGAACTATATATTCCAGTATAGAATCATGAAGAGGAAAAACAGTCCAAACGCCTAAATAGAAAGGAAAAACAAAAAAGTAGTAGGTTCGTGGAACACTCGGTCCTTTACAAAACACTAAACTATATCAATTATTAGCAAATATTAAAGGGCGCTAAAATTAGGGGTTAAAGTTATTCACTGCAGAACTGGTGCAATAACCAGAAATCTTATATAACTGTTAATTTTCATGCCACATTCAGGAAACCACACTCAATCGAACAATACAACAATCTACAGGTTGCTCCGTTAAAAAGTAGAACAGTCGAACGAATATAAAAATAAATGTATATAGGGTATACTACAAGTATTAACGTACTAAAGTTTTGTGCTGATTTATGTTGGACGAATGCTGATGTTATGCTCATTTTATTAATCAAATGATAACCGAAGCTTGAATTGCTGTTTAAACGAATATTAATTTCCAAGAACATTTGTTACTTTTAACTATATACTAAGAGCATCTAAACAGCTGCGTTTGGGTGCTAAGGAGGAATTCTCTTATTTAAAACACATAGTAATTTAGTACACATAAATATAAATATCGGCAATGATTGATTTAAAACAACTGATTTTAGAGAGTCACCGGATTGTGTATTAACATACCGAAGAGTATAAAGGAATTAAACATACCAGTCAATAACTGTGCAAATGTTTAGAAATAACTATATAATAACAAAAGATGATAATAAAAACTATGCATCAATATTTACTCCTCATAAATAATAACTTTCAAAAATGTTATCTAAACACTTTTAATTCGAGGGCATAGACTAAAATGTTGCAAATGGAATAGGTGTAAGTTCTGCTATCACAACGTTTTCCACATTGCAGAAATCAAAATATGTATGTTAAAAGTGAACCTTTTGTACTAGTGCTGAAATTTTCTTTAATGAGATAATACATCTGTTTATCGTTTTTTAAGTAAAGTTTTTTCACGAAGTTCGTGTACAGCTTACATTGAAAATTGCAGCAGTTCGGATGAGTAAAGATCTGGCTTTGGAAGTAGGAAGAAAATTCAATTGTTTAATAACAATATTTAAGAGGGTCTACATTATTAACAGGATAATTCGTATCAAATTAAATATTTTAGGCATCATTAACCCCATTTCTGATTTTTGTAATCATTTCAGATGCTCCAACCATAGGATATCCTCTCAAATAATTGCATAAATACCTAATCTGGCAATCTTTTCTCATTAGACCCACATTTACTCTCTTTATAACATTAATACGTCAACATCAGTCAACACAGTATTATACTTTCCCATATAAGCCATTAAATTAAACAGCATATTATCTTCTTTTCATGCGAAAGAACGTGATATTCTAAGCAAGTTGATTAATTGTGTTGAGTTTAGTCTTTGGCCTGTATTATATTGTAAATACTGTTTATTTTGCAGGAGTACATGTAACTATACAACCTTATATTGTTTAAAGTAATGGATTTGTAGTGTACGTATTGGTTAAAAGTAGGCAATCCCAAAGGTTTTCCTTGTGACATACGGTGGAGACGTCAAGCGGATTCTTACTAGTTTCAATCCTGGGACTGTTTAAGTATAGAGTACATTTTTGTGCGATCTTATTTTCAGAATATTTTCTAACTGTAGTTCTCCTACATTTGACTTAATATTATCAATAGACTGTTGGCCATTCCTAATTCCCAAACTGTATGATTATCATAGGAGTGGTTAACTTATCGCTCTACCTCTGGTTACCTTTTTTAGTCTAATGATAGTGTCTAGGATTAAAATAAAATCATAGCATCCTCCCAGGTCCGATTTCCGATTGAGTGACATGCATATTCCCAAACGAGGGAAAATAGAAATGCTTTTCCAAGAGGAAAAAAGTACATAGAACTTTCGAAAAGTTGCAAGTAAAAAGCAATGAACACTGTAGATACTGTAAGAATAAATATTAAATACAATACCAGTTAAACTACTTTCAATGTAAGTAACCATTATATATCATTTTTATTGTGAGTGCATGAAATGTAAGGTTCCACCCTGCACGTTACTTTTATAGAAGCTCTTACAGTAAAACAATTAAAGTTAATATCCACCTGAAACGGCTAGGTAACTCTAACTGCTTCGTATAGCACAATAGTTAATTGTTGTAATAAAAGCACAGCCAAATGAATAATAGATGTCCACCTGAAGCGGCAAGCTGACTCTAACTGCTCCGTATAGCACAATAGTTAATTGCTGTAATAAAAGCACAACCAAATGAATAATAGATATCCACTGGAAGCGGCAAGGTGGCTCTCACTGCTTCGTATAGCACAGTAGTTAATTGTTGTAATAAAAGCACAGCCAAATGAATAATAGATATCCATCTGAAGCGGCAAAGTGACTCTAACTGTTTTGTATAGCATAATAGTTAATTGTTGTTATAAAAGCACAGTCATATGAATGATAGATATCCACCGTAAGCGGAAAGGTGATTCTAACTGCTTCGTATAGCACAATAGTTAATTATTGTAATAAAAGCACAGCTAAATAAATAATAGATATCCACCTCAAGCGGCAAGGTGACTCTAACTACTTCGTATATCACAATAGGTAATTTTTGTAATAAAAGCACAGCCAAATGAATAATAGATATCCACCTCAAGCAGCAAGGTGACTCTAACTACTTCGTATAGCGCAAGAGTTAATTGCTGTAATAAAAGCACAGCCGAATGAATAATAGATATCCACCTCAAGCGGCAAGGTGACTCTAACTGCTTCGTATAGCACAATAGTACATTGTTGTAATAAAAGCACAGCCAAATGAATAATAGATCTCCACCGGAAGCGGCAAGATGACTCTAACTGCTTCCTACAGCACAATAGTTAATTGTTGTAATAAAAGCACAGCCAAATGAATAATAGATATCCACCTGAAGCGGCAAGCTGACTCTAACTGCTAAGTATAGCACAATACTTAATTGCTAGTTATAAACACACAACCAAATACATGAATACTAAACTGAAAAAATTTATACAATAAATCTTGAAAGGACAGGTAATTGTAGATTATATAAAAAATATAAATAAAATCACACGCAGTACGCCAATAGAAGAGATTAACAACCCAAAAATAGCAATGACGTCATACAAATAGTGATGTTTTTAAAATATGCGAATTAATAATTTTTGTGGCGCCAAAAAATGTATTTTGAAAGAGAATGTGAATTTAAATTTAAAGTAAATCGTTAACGACCTCGATATTATGAAAGTAATTAATTTTCGTACTACCGAACGTTCAAATTTAACCACAAAAATTTCAGAATAATTAAACCAGATAATTTAGTTACCTTGTATGAATAATATTGATAATTTATACAAGATTATGTTTTAACGATACGCAATTAACAAGTACATAATAGCAGATAATGCTTCAATTAGTAACTGCAAATTTTGAAATTCCTAATAATGCATGACAGAAACAATAAAATTATGCAAAAAATTCTGGCAGTTAAATTACGGTATACCAAGTGTTTACTGGTGATGCCATGCAAGCATATATCCGCATTTTTTCGCCACTTAAGATTCACCGTTTCACGTTGCGGTTTATAGGCATCAACTTCACTTTCAGTGCAAGTAGCATTTGCGGACTTGCCCCACCTGTAAGGTGGTCGCATTCAAACAATCAGTTTAAGTTAGTCGCATTCCGGATTTCATCTTAAGCGTACACTCTAAAATTTTTATACCGCTAGCGCACGAAGGTCGTACTATTTTCCTATTGAGCAACACTTGAAGTAATTGGGTAAAAACTTTATAAAAAGTGTCATAATTAAAACATTATTAATGATCTAATAAGCGTGGGAGTTCTGCTGATTTGAAGGTGCAAACAACCCTTTGGATTATTTTTATTTGGAAGAAAATATACCAAAGTAGATATGGATGCTGAAACTGTGGAGATGGATATGTAAGTATGAGGATTGCATATTTTGATTTAAATTATTAAGCAAGCGGTTTCGAAATACCATGTGTGTAAATTTAGATTAAATCTTGATGATATTATTTTTATATTGGTTAAAATTCGATCTACTTACCAGGATTTGTGTTTATTTAAGAATACACGCTTCTAGACTTTTCGAAAAAAATCAACAAATCGACAAATAAAGATGAATTCGAATTGTCTTAAATCCGGCGATACAGTTTTTTATTATATATTAATTCCGTAAACATGGCCTGTACAAATACTAAACAATAACAGACATCAGCAAAATTTGAATGAATTTATTTATCAAAAACTATTAACTTTAATGGCAATATGTAAAACCCCGAACATTTGCAAAATTGGTATTTCGTGCACTGTATTCAGAACAATTATTATATTACCATCAGCCTTATGTATCTTTCACTTTCCAAATTGAATTTTTCAACCACTCAAAAGGAGAAACGTTTTTTGTCATAATTTTTCTCAATATTAAAAAACTATTGACAATGAGCAGCAGGTGTCTCCCATCCCTCAAAATGCACTTTCCACTCCCTAAACGTGAAAAATTTGTAAAAATGTTTCGTACTCTAAAGTATTTAAGATTCCCATTCCTTGAAATGTGCTTAGCATTCTACAAAAAGTGAAAGAAAGTATAAATTCATAAACAACCTCGTGTGTTTGGCATTTCTTAAAATACACTTTCCACCCCCTACAGAGGAAAAATCTTTATTAATATAATTTTTAGTCTTTACTGAACCACGATTATGTGTACTTATAAGAAGTAAATAGACCAAACTCTTTTAAATATTATTTTTTGCTACCTACTAGTAAGTTTATTTAAAATTACCATCTTATGTCTTTCATTCCTTAAAATGCACTTTCCACCCCCTACAAAGTTTAAAGTAATGTAAAAATTATCCTTGGATCTCTCTTTATGAAAATTAATATTTTAAAATAATCGTCCTTTGTCTTTCATGTAATAAAATGCACTTTCCACCCTCTAAAGAAGAAAAACCTTTATAAATATGATTTTTACTCCTTATTGAAGAACTCTTATATGTTTTCCACTGCTATTTCGCACATTATCTAGTAAGTGTATTTAGAGTCGCCATAGCACGTCTTTGATTCCTTAAAATGCACTTTCCACCTCCTAACGAAGGAAAACCTTCATAAATATAACTGTTACTCCCTATTGAACTACTCTCTTATGTTTTTTCACTGCTGCAAGTGCATTGCTCACCTTATAAAAAGCGAATTCTAAATATTATTTTTTGCACCCTATCCAGTAAGTTCATTTATTATCACCATCGTATGTCTTCCATGACTTAAAATGCACTTTCCACCCCCTACAAAGGTTAAACCAATGTAAATATTATCCTTGGAGCTCTCTTTATGAAAATTAATATTTTAAAATAATCGTCCTCTGTCTTTCATGTAACAAAATGCACTTTCCACCCTCTAAAGAAGAAAAACCTTTATAAATATGATTTTTACTCCTTATTGAAGAACTCTTATATGTTTCCCACTGCTATTTCGTACATTATCTAGTAAGTTTATTTAGGGTCACCATAGCATGTCTTTGATTCCTTAAAATTCACTTTCCACCTCCTAAAGAAGGAAAACCTTCGTAAATATAATCTTTACTCCCCAATGAACAACTCTCTTATGTTTTCCACTGCTGCAAGTACATTTCTCACCTTATATAAAGCGAATCCTAAATATTATTTTTCGCACCCTATCCAGTAAGTTCATTTATTATAACCATCGTATGTCTTCCATGACTTAAAATGCACTTTCCACCCCCTACAAAGGTTAAACTAATGTAAAAATTATCCTTGGATCTCTCTTTATGAAAATTAATATTTTAAAATAATCGTCCTTTGTCTTTCATGTAATAAAATGCACTTTCCACCCCAACAAAAAGCCTTTATAAATATAATTTTTGCGTCCTATTAAACTACCAGCATGTGTTTTCTGCTGTTATAAATATATAAGAAATAAAATAAAATAAATAATAATTATTTTTCACGCCCTAATCAGTAAAATTATTTAAATCCACTATCGGGTGTCTTTCATTCCTTAAAACGCACTTTTCGCCCCCTAAAAATGCTAATCTGGGTCAGATGTTATCCTTTGATCTCTAAATATGAAAATATTTTAAGATCATCGTCATGTCACTTTGCATCCCCTAAAGAGGAGTCATGCTTCTAAATATTATTCTCAATTCCAGAAAATTATTAAAATATATTTATATCTCTTTCATTCCTTACAGATCCTTGTCTAACCTCTTAAAAATGACAACTTGTATAAACTTCATGCTTTCCACAATATTCGGGATCCATCTTTTAAAATGCACTCCTTCACCCCTTAAAAAGAAGAAACCTTCCTAAATATTATTATTCGCACTCTATTCAGTAACACTTGAAGAATCATGATGATTCGTGTTATGGCATTTTCAATAATATAATAAGTGAAAATGTATAAATGTAATGCGTTATAACATATTCGGCAGAAGTATCATTTCAAATGTGACATGTGTTTTCCATCCCTTAAAAATCACTTTCCACCCCTAGAAGAGCAGAAACCCTTAAAATTACTATTATTTACTTTCAATTCAAAAACTACTATGGGTATTCCAATTCTAGAACTTTTCATCATCTAAAATGTTATTGTTCGCACCGTATTCCGGAAAATTCTGTAAACGTACTTTGTGTTTTTAACTGTCGCCTGCTAATCTTAAAACAATAAAGATTAGTTAAATATTAACTTTTTTGCCTACACCATCTTTATGCTCTTGCCGTCCCATAGGATACACTTCACTTCACTTCGTATCCATGAATGAAATAAATACTAAAAAAGAGCAACAAATCGAGTTATCCCTACAATAAAACATTATTTTATTAAGTGTCTTCACACAGTTCATATATTGCTTTTTAACATCTATATATTATGTTTATATTAAATATATCGTACGTCGTAGCCCACAGGTTTATCTGGTAACTCTCAATAGACTTTTCTTTAACGTTAGGTTAATTCATGTAATAACCACCGTAGAATATAAAAACGCGTAAAAGTTGCAACTTCCGGTTGTAGTTCCGGTCTGTGGATATACAGAGAACACGTGCCTTGAATCAACAATTGCTCTTATAAATAGCAGTTTATGTAGCGTATAAAAATCTTAGCAAACGCACAGTGTCATTCCGAATTCCTTCCGACTTACAGGAATTAAATTATAGTCGTTATTACGACATGACGATTTCATCACGATGATTTTCTTTCACCTTACTCGTCGTTACGTAATGGCCACTTTCACAAACGATGAAGTTTTTATGGTTACCTTGATATCGGTCGCCGCTCGAGTGTTCACATCAGCCATGTGATTTACTTTAATTATTTTTTTTGTTTTGGAATGTGATAGCACAATACTCACGATTAATTATTGGACATTGAAACTGCTACAACAATACGCACAATGGCAAGGCCATTAAAAATCCGAACAGTAGAAAGGCAAGCCTTTGGGAAGAGTCAAACGACAATTGCAATTAGAGAACTAGATTTAACGTTTGTTTAAATAAAAGCCAATTGTGTTGTGTGTGTTAATACCATATTGTATTATCCTTAAAACTGTTAATTAGTGACCCAATTTTAAAGACTATTCTACTATTCATAGAAATTCATAAAAAAGTGCATACTGATATGAGTTAAGTGTAGCTACAGAAAATAGCATTATTTTAATTTGCCACTCGCCATTGTGTGGTTTGACTTTCTAACGAAAATATGTTTTCCTGCTCTAAAGCCACTATTATTTAGTTATTAAGGCCGTAGCCTTTCTACCTGTCTCAATATTTTCGACGCCAATAACAGCCAAACATATACAGGGAATTTTTCTTTTTAGTATACATTGCCTATGTATACTTTTAAAAAGAACACGTCAATTACGCCTATTGTGTAGGCAACCAACTACACCGACAACTAAAAAACAGAAATAAACGTCACGGTAGTTGTGAATTATTTGAGTATGAAGGTTATGTTGATGCAGTGTTTATATTAAATAAGTATTTCACGCTGTATATAGGACGCAAATGATGACTTATTTGTTAAATACAAAAACCGACAGGGTGATATTTCTGTAAGGTCCGTGAACATTGTACAACAAAAATACATCAGCGGCAAAGTGGTGTAATGGTCAGCATAGGTGCCTTCCAAGCAGTTGATCCGGGTTCCATTCTCGGCCATCGCAAACTTTTTTAATTATTATTTTTTGTTATAACTATTAATTACGATTTCTTCAACGTAGCATAAAATATTTAATTTCATTTCTTCGGTTAAAACGTGATTACTTTTAGTTCTTATTTTATGGGAATTTATTACGCATCCCTCTGATTTAAATTTTCTAACAATTGTTTGTATGGTTCGAATACAAGGAATAGGCCTTTCTGGATATGTTAGTGAAAGTAAGTCTCTCGCAGTTCTTAAGCTGTTACCGTTCTGATACCACATGAGAATTTTCACTTTTTCGTCTTTACTGTACACGGTTGTATAAAAAACGCAAAAAGACACTAAATAAAGTATATTTTACTTTTTAACATTAAATTAATTTGATTATTTTGGTCACAGCAGGGTTTAGTTGTCTGTATAGTTGGCTGCCAACGTAATAGGCGTAATTGATGCATTCTTTTTGAAAGTATACATAGGCAATGTATATTAAAAAGAAAAATTCCCTGTATGTATTTCTATATGTCGGATCAGTACGATACATATTTGTAACGTGCAAAAACGAAGTTACAACACATAGACGATAGTATGCCAAGGCTTACCTCACAGGAGGAGCGGAAGTTCGTTCTGTTAAAATACAAAGCGTTTAAAAATTACTAAAATCGGGGGACGTAATAGGAAGGACTCCAACGTGAAAGTCACTTAACCCGGCCCTCAGCTTTTATCTTGAGTTCGTTATAAATCGGTTGCCACGTTGAGCTTCCCCATCCTCAAAAAGATTCAAGGTCGTTTTCAATAGTTACAAAGTTTTAACCAATAGGGCTATATTTCTAGAAAAAAAAACGAGACGATATTGTCAATACAAAAAGTGGAAGGTTTTAAAACCCTTTTTGACCACATTAATAATTAATACCGCAATTAGCAACAGCTGTATTTATTCATAACTTCAAAAAAAGGGTGCCTCGGTTATTTGTTGCACTTACTCGAAACGCATTCTTCCTTAGCTAAGAGGTGACTCACTAACCTTCCACGCACATATCCCGATTAACTCCACGGGAATTTTAACCCTTCAAAGCGTGGGTGATAAAGCCTCGAAATGTATTAAATAATGCAGGAGGGAGAAAACACTAATGACATTAATTCTATCAGAAAGAAAAACAAGCGGTACTCCGCAAACAACTTGAAGAAATGGAATGGCAAAAGCCATGTCAGAAAATAATCAACAAAATAGGCAGTGGTGAGACAGAAAAGTCTGGAGAATGGGTATCGGAAGGTGTCATAATACGCTATAAGATACCGGCTATATACAGGGTGTTAATGAATTGCAGGGACAAACAGAGCTTAAAGTATACATGAAAACAAACATTTTTTGTTAATAAATGTATGGTCAAAAGTGTTTCCTTTCAGTGGTAGAGCTTCTCAAAGATTCTTTCAGAAGCGCCTAAATGTAGGCAATTCAATTTACTGCCTACCATTTGTTTCCAAAACGATGGAAATTAATGCAGGATAAATAAACCAAGCTTTCCCACTTCCCACATCATTATGGAAACAAATAGTAAGTAGTAAATTGAGTTGCCTACATTTAGGCGTTTCTTAAAGAATCTTTGAGAAGCTCTATCTCTGCAAGAAAACACTTTTGGCAATACATTTATTAACAAAAAAATGTTTGTTTTCATGTATACTTTAAGCCCTAGAAGTTCGTCCATGCAATTCATTAACTCCCTGTATACGTACAGAGCGTGTTCTGTACTTGAATGTTGACATTTCGCATGGTTTGATACGTATACAGGGTGTCCCATAACTTATCAATAAGCGACTCGCAACGGTCTTCCCTGATGCCCCCTGAATGCAAATATGTCGAAATTTTAGAAATCCGCAGGATTGTTTTCATCTACGAACCAGGAAAAAAAATAGAAACTTAGCAACATTGGAATTGAACCACAGAGGGGTTTGACAAGCATTTTCATACACATATTTTTTTAACCAACGTCATAAATAGCTCTGTAATTTTAATAGGTTATTTATTTAAACGAATGAACAAAACGACCAACAATAACGACATAAAACTAAAAAGAAAAAAATTCAATAAAACTATTCAATGTCACCACCGACATTGCGTTCTGTATTAGGAATGTGCGCAGGTACATATGCTGCTGTTTGGTTGATGCGGTTTTCTAGTTCCTGGATGTCATTTACATGATTTTGATACACCAAATGCTTCAAAATGCCTCACAGGAAAAATCTAGGGGTGTCAAGTCTGGAGATCTTGGAGGCCAAAGCACAGGAGCCCTACCCACCTTCCAAGATAGTGTTGGTTTAGCCATATCTGGACATTTATCCAAAATGTGCTCGAGCACCATACTATTGCCACCACATATCCCACCTTAGTAGAAATGCCACATTTTCTGTACTACCTCAGTTAGAAAATGTAAAGAATTTTGGGCGTTCAGCCTGTTTGGAACGATAACAGGACCAATTAAGAAAATATCTACAATTTCTGCCCAAATACTAACACTTGATGATTTCAATCATGAGTGGCGAAACGATTTTCATAACCCCAATTGTGGTTGTTACGTCGCGGGTGAATGTAGCTTCGTCCGCTTCAAAGTTCGCTGATGTAGAAGCCACTATCAAAATTGATCTCGTTGTGGATGATCATCTGTCAACAAATACTGAATCTTAATCTTTCTCTAAGGATACAAATTATTAACCTGTAGGATATGGTGGGCCATAGACTTATGCAACACCAAGGTTCTGGTAATACCTGGAGTACTTAGGTGTGCCTCAATTATCTCAACATTTAGCATTTTTTGTTGACCACCTCCTAAGCCTGAATTAGAGCCAACTTTGCCAGTTTCGCGTAACCTTTGATCGGCATGGCTGACTGTCTGAGTGCCTGAGCTCCCTGTACAATCTTGCCGCCGCATTAAACCTACCACGGCACTCATCAAATATCCAAATCATATCAATATATTCTTCAAACGTAAATTTCATACTCTAAACACACAATCTGACGTGATAGGAACGCAAATCGGAATTAAAATAAGTCGACTCAAATGTGAACTAAGAAACTGACACCCACTAATTTGATTTTAAAAATTTTAAAACATCCATGTTGGCATATGTAAAATTGTGAATGTAACAAAATCAATACCATAAACTATTACTCTACTTTTTTTACAAATTTCTTGTAGCATTGCTAAGGTCCATTTAGCATTAATGGCAGTGAATCTGTATTTTTGGTTATGATAATATTCAACACAATAAAGCATGGAACTTAACAGTTATGGTGAGAAGAAAACTAACTTGCGGACCTTTAAAATACTAACAATTTCCATTCATGGGGCATCAGGGAAGATCGCTGCGAGTCGCTTATCTATCAGTTACGGAACACCCTGTATATGCGTCGAACCGTGCGCAACGTCAGCATTCAACTTCAAGTGCGCAAAAAACAGATCAACGTCATATATTCCATTCCCTTAAAACTGTGCCGAAGACTGACTACAAGCTTCATTCTCAAACAGATATTCGTGGAAGACACATCAACACGATGAAAACTTAATCGACAACAACAACATTCACTTGATTTGCTAGCAGTTACGCATGTTTAGAACCGCCTTGATAGAGGTCATTTATTTGTTATGACAGTTAGTTATCGCGATCTGTGCAAAATACATTTCAATTAATTCGTAGGGGTATTGTATTGTATTTGAAAGAGCGAGACCTAGGTCGCGGTTTGCTCTATGCACTTAGGCCACATTTGGCCCATGGTACACCCTAACTAAGAATTTTGCCTATCTGTCACACATTGCAGTAGCACGGGACCTACGGCTTTACCTCTTATCCGATAGAATTCAGATTTTTCTCCGCTAGAAAAATCTCACCGGCCTCGACCAGGTTCCACCCCGCGTCCCTTGGATGTAAATGCAAATGCGCTAGCCACTAGACCACCGAGACCGGCAATTAGTAGGGATATTAATTTTTGTAGGAAAAATGCCCATTATTATTATGAAGCTTTCACAGGCCTTAGAGGCCCACCGCTTTTGGTGTGAGAAGGAAAACTACCCATACACATCATCATCATCATCATATTCAGCGTGTTTTACTCCATCTCTGGATATACGCCTCTCCAATATTTTTCCACTCATTTCTATTGCTTGTTTTTTCCATCCACTGCACTCCCGCCACTTTCTGGATATCATCTCTCCATCTTGTTTTCGGTCTTCCCGGGTTCCTCTTGGTTGTTCGTGGTCGCCACTCTGTCACCTTCCTGGTCCATCTTCCGTCTCCTGTTCTCATCAAATGTCCAGCCCATGTCCACTTCTGTCCCATACACATACCATCAATTAATTCATCGATTGATTAATATTTGATGGGAGTGCTGCGACATGCCCGTATTTTTATATCTACAACGAAATTTATAGCTAAAGAGTTTAGACATTATCGTTTATCCAATAAGCAGTTACTCCGTCCATACCAATACTAAACAATAACAACTAGCAGCGAGAGAGGCAGAATTGAATAGAAAATATTCATTGTACAACTATTACAAGAATCAGAAATTCCAAATTTTTCTGTCTTGCATGCCCAACAATGAAACGACATAAGAGCGGCATCAAACAGAGGGTCAAGAGAGTCAAGGGACTATAATGTAATAGGATCTTGCTGTGTTATATGAACGTTGATTTAGATAATCTAATAGAAAATTAATTTATCAAGATAACTTAAAGCTATTTTATGCTTTAAACCTGAAAAATAAGTTTTTAAAACCAGGTAAAGGTAATGTTCAATTAGTGTTTGTCATCTGCGTTGATTTTGTTTGGGTTGATCTGGTGTCTAGCCTTTGAATTCTCTGTTTGGTTTCACTTGTTCGTAGTCGTAATAATTGTATGCAGGTATTATAGGTATTTATCAAACTTGACTGTGAGTTTTTCACCTGGGAAACAATAAGATATGAGATTTGAGTATTATGTTCGACAACTGTCAACTAACATGTAATTTTGGAGGAAAATGGACGTCCTAATTGTTTGTAAATGTTTTTTGCGAATAATATTTGGATATATTTAATATAATTTTAATAATTATTAATTATAATATTATTAATTTAAGGTGATTTGCGTTTATAATGAATATGAAATTTGTTATAAAAAATAATTGATAGGCCGTCTGAGGTATCAAAACATTCCTTTTTAAATAAGGTATATGGCTATAATTTCAGTTTTGATGAAATGATAGTTTCAAAAAGTTATTTAAATATTTAAGATATGGTTAATTTATGTTAATTTTATTCTGATTACCCATTGGTTGCGGAAGTCACATGTTTCTGTAAAATGTCTTATTTTTGTTTGTATTAAGTTGTTGCTATGAAAATGTCAACTTGTAAAATTGTAATTTTGTGTGTTTATTATATATCGTTTGAGTAAAACTATGTTATTAAGCGTTACGGTTCAAATCAGCATTATTTATTACTTATCTGTGTGAAAAATTGATAAAATTCGGTAAATTAGTAAAAAAATAAGATTTTGGGGCGGAGTAACAAAGTAAATTCAGTAGATTTCAGTTGTTTCTTCGACATGTTTTGTTTGTATCGGCGTTTGACATTTAAAACGTCAACAAACTTCAAGGTTAGGAATCATATAGAAGTTGGACAAAAGTTTTAATACCTATTAATTATTTGGAACATATGCGTATCATATTCTGGAACTGCAACTGGAATAGCAATCGAATTTAATTTAAAATAAATTGGAACTAATAAGTAACATTGAATCAACAACAATTTGAAAAGTGAAGCAAGTTTGGGGTTAACAATTTAAAAAGAAAATATAAAGGGGCAACGTATTTATGAGTTTATTGGTATATTTGAATATTTGAAGCAATAAGCAGTCAATAATATTTGGGTTAATTACCTTGTGAAACGATTTTACGAATTCGAAGATACTCAGTCCAAAGTTTTTCTGCGAGAAACTTAGAAAATTTTCGTTTTGAAGTTGAAGATCAATAGTGCCATCCTAATGTCATCTAGTGAATTTTCCCAACACCGGAAGAAAATACGCAAATACAAAAGGGTGGGTCCGTTTGAAAGCGTTTTGTTAAATTAGACCTTACCATTACCTTCATGTAACTTTGTCATTTAATTGTTAAAGTTGTTTAACGTTTTATAAGAAAAAACTTAATTAATAATTCTATAATATTTAATTCATTTCTTTGTATTAACTACCTTGTATCCTTCGCCTGCGCCTTCACGCAAGAATTTGAGTTATACAGCAGATACCAAAATTTATATTATAATCCCCGAGATAAGAGTTCTTTTAAAGTTTATGTTTGAAGTGTGCCCTTTGTGTTGCTTCAACAACTTATGTAATAATATTGTATTTTTTACATATGAAAGGGAGATCATCTTTATTACGGGTGCAGGTAAAGCATCTTACCCCTTTTTTGCGTGGGGCCATGTACATCCCTCAATCAACCTTCATAATAAATCTCCATATATAGCCTGAACTACAAAAAAAAATTTTGAACGTCTAAATATGCTTTTGTTAATTACATATCCTACATTTCCACCCAGTTTATTATTTAAGCAACTACTATACAAAGCGTAGTGCGTAACCCACGAGATTCCCTAGAAATAAATAATAATAAATATCTAGAAAGCTAAACCGCAATTACACAATACCGATAGAAGTATAATTTTGATGATTTTAATTCCATGGTCATGGTCATGAAAACTCGTTTAGAATTATGCTTTGCCTTTGAAAGGAAAAATGAAACTTAAGAGGTGTTCCAGAAATGTTGAAACCCATCGAACTTCATTTGGCGGTGTAAAAAACGTACTTTTTAAAGCAAGGCATATAATTTTACAGGCAGCTTTCCTTTTCTAATAGAAAAACAATGACTTAATTAAATAGAATTGCGGAAGCATTGAAGATAAATCAGAATTAGCGTAAGTCATTAAAATATAATATCAAGAAGAATGCTGAACATGTAAGATTGTGGAAGCAATAGAAAAAAGTTTGAATGATGTATTCAACCGCATAAGTTAATGTGAATGTGAAGTTTTAGAATTATCCTGACAATAAATAGAAATAAAACATTTTTATACTATTATTTAAATTACAACGTAATGTATATTGTTATGCGAGTATGTATAATAAAATAAACAAAACTAACTTAAAGATAATTCATGGAAAATGATTAACATTATTCATTATTGTTCCCTTTCCGCATTTACATTCTAATAAATGTTTTATTTATAAAAAGGAGTAGCTGAAATTGTATTTCCGTTATAATTAGTTTAACAGGAAGGAAATTATTATTTCAGAAAATGCGTTCTTACGATTTAATATATTACTCTATTCTAAAAAGTTTCTACTACTCTTAACTAAAACATTATTAACATGTTGGATTAATGAAGGCCTTGAAAGTAAAATTGAGGTCAGTACACACCAAATATAGCACGAATAAAACTTTGAGCCACGCAATATTACCTTCAATATAATTACTGGACAAGTACAGTGAAATTGCTAGAATCAAAAAACAAATATTTCTGGCTACATCAATTAGAAGGTCTTTAAAAAGACATATGTGTTTCCTTTAAGATACGTAAATATCAGTGTGTTGGATTTTCAGTTTTCGTTGAAAAATGCCCTGAACATACCATTTGGTTTTCTTTACATTAGAACATATTTTCTATGCTTGAGGAGACTGCTTAGCTAGCCCACATGTGCTTAAAAGTGGTTGACGCAAACCAACATACACATAGCATGGCAATCAAAATCACTTTTTCATGAATTTAAATAAACCGATCAAAGTTGCCTACTTATGACAATTCTAAGTTCCCTGTCAATTCACTTAAAGTATAAGGAAGATGATTTGAAATAACGGGAAAACAAAGTTGTTGCTTATTTTTGAGAAATGCCGCGAACATGCAACTGCAGCTCGCAATTTATATACGAGTATCAGGCACTATACAACCAGCAAACAACCGCCTGAAAAAAAAATTGAAATGCCTTGAAACTTATTTAAGAAACGAAGATAAATTTGTCAATACTCGAATATGTAGGCCAATTGCGAACGTGGAAAATGAACTAGTAGTGTGGGATGCCGTGAATGAGAATGAGAATCCCCATGTAAGTCAAAGAGATAGAAAGATCATATTTCAAGGAGATGTTTTATTTTAAAAATCGTCAGATTCATGACGAATCCACTTCTCTGTCGGGTATTGTGGCAATAGTTGCTTCAACTTCCATAATAAGATTCCTTCCGATACACTGGCCAACAGACGGAGTATAAAAGCAAGACTTCATTCAACATACAAAAGTCTAGAAACGTTAGATCGGGTGATCGTGGTGGCCATTGATATGGTCCATTCTAATTTATTCATTACCATATGTGACATTTATATGATGAATAGACAACTGTATGAAAAAAGTGAGCTGGTCCATACACCCTAGTCTCTATGAAATCGAGGTAGCTTCTAACAGTTTCTATTGATTTATTATGTTCAAATACCTATCAAACAAATATTCAATATGCAATTGTCATAAAAATCTCCAATAACCACCGCCATTTAACTAATATAACATTATATATCTTTACCTTCTAATATCTCAGATATACAGGGTGATGAAAAAATAGGTGTCATTATTTTCGTAACGAGTTCTAGAAGTGAAAACATTTTTTAAAGTTCCGAATACCCTTCGTTACGGAGTTTCAGCCTTCTAAAGTGAGACTTGTCCAATCACTTTTCGGCATATCATTATGGTAATAGTTGGACCAATGTTTTGAAATTTTATGTACATACGTTACACATTAAGGTTGCAGTTTAGAGACTAGTTTCGTTTTAATAAGTGCACCAGAGGGTCTCAGGCGCTGTTTTGTTATCTTATTTTTGAAAAATTAATTTCATTCGCTAAACAGTTTATATAGCAGTTGTCCGCAAACGCTTAGTGTACAAGGTACAACCCAACAAAATCTAAAAACAATCTTATTTAATAAAACTAAATGGCTTGTAAATGTATGTATTTGAACTTTTCTTATTGTCTTGCCAGGAATCTATAACGCAAATTTAATCATATAATACGGAGCTTCCCAAATTTTATTGGCAAACCGATTTTACATAAAAATTTAATTATATAGAAAATGGTTGGGTTTATTGGCTTTTAACAAGATCACCACAACTAGGCTTTAATCCACAACCTTAAAGAGTGACGTATGCACATAATTTCAAAACATTGATCCCACCATTACCATAGGTATAGGCTAAACGATCGGACAAATCTTACTTTAGAAGACTGTAACTCCGTAATGAAGCGTTTTCGGACATACGTTTATTTGAATTTTGTTAAGTGCTTTGTAAATAGAAGTCGTTACCAAATTTATGACACCTATTTTTCATTACCCTGTATATAAGTTTGGGACATACGTTTACAGAAACTTTCTTATTTATTTTGACCTATAGAATATGTCTCTCAAATAGTGCCGCGGTAATTGAAACACCCTGTAGAGCATGTTTCCAGCTTTTGTGAGAGACCAGCGATGTGTCTCATCACGACCGCTTGAAGATATCATTTTGTTCCGGGATCACCAGCAAAAAACTCTAAACAATAATAAATATCAGCAAATAGTAGGAGCCCATTCATTGAAAATCTGCTACTGTTTTCAACGGCGAGTTATAACTCTCCCAAAATTCGCATAAAAGATATATTTCACATCCTATTCAGAAAAATGATTTAAAACATCCCTCGTGGTTATTACGACTACAAAAAAGCACTTTTGATACGTCCCTAAGATACGAAAACTTGTATACATATTACTTTTGTCACCCTCGTGTCTATTTATTTCAAACGAGAACTTTCGACCGCCTAGGCAATGAACATTTTTTCTAATAAACAGACGGAGGAATGCGAAAATATACACTCATACACGGTGTTACATTTCAATGAAAAAAAAAATAAAAATAAAACTGCAGTTAGAGGAATTCGCAAACACAGAAACATGTATTCTATAAAAAACGGAAGGTAGGTAAACATCAGAAGAATGAAACAATATAGAGTATTGCATTAAACAACTGCATGTAACAATTACAACTCCATTAGTCGATATTTTTATAAAAACATTTCAAATTATATGATAACCCCGACTCGATGCCTGACGGGCGACCTACCTAGTTGCTTTAAATAACTGAGTACCTGCGTTCGAATGAACAAGGGGTTATAATGCGGTTGTCTAATGCGTGATGCATACCACATCACCACTTGTCATGAATTAGGAATGGTGTAAGCGCCTCATAAAAAAATTGGCTACATAACTGTAATTTTTTTATAAGGCGTAATATTTCCTACTATTTGGAATATCCCAAAGATGAACTTTAAAGTAGATACGAATAGTTTGGTGTTGTTGCTAGCACAATATACCATTGATTGCACTTGTTCTACTGAATAGAGTGCCAAGTACTGCACTCTTTAAGCAGGATCATCTCTGCCATAGTTTAAAGTACATGCACAAAAAAATTAATTATAGATTAAAATAATTGTTCAATTTCAAACAGCTTAAAGGAGAATATTGTTTCAGCCCTCTAAATTACATTGTGAATATTGATTTCTCGGTATAAACTTTCAGCTAACATTGAGGCACTGTCACTTCTCTTAAAAGGTTCCTAATGAAAATGTGGATACACCCCGCCTTGCTAATTAAGTTTTAATTAATAAATTGAAGTCCATCAGGCTGTAACCCAATTTGGCAAAAACGAGCGGCACTTAAATTTTGAATATTCAATACCTTGAAAAGCTTACTTCGCAGTATCAAAATGACTTTACATTAATTATTATTAACTGGAATTAACAGTTAATAACTGTTATGTAATCTCAAAAGCTAAACCGTGATATTAAACGAAACCGTCATTATTATTACAAACACTAATGCAACAAGTAGTCTTCTGGAATTACACAAGTGGGTATTGCATGTTGCGCATCACCATTGCATAACACTTTTACCTATTTACTAATAGTACTTGCTATGAAATCGCGAAAAGTTTAACCATTGATTTTATACAATGAGCTAATTAAAATAGATGAGCTGCCCAGCGGAACGTTTTAATAATTTTAAATTGATGTCGCATTCTAATTATGAAGGGGAGTGTTACCTTTCTGACTAAAGCCAGTTAACGTGCGGTTAATGAAAGTATATCAGAGTTGGTTTAGTCATCAAAAACTTGCAGAGAATAGCGTATTCCAAAACAACTATAACCATGACAGTTGGTAAGTAGAAGCAAAGCCACTTTTTCTGGCGCTAATAAATCGAAAGTGAGTTTTTAGGATCTAGGTTTATGTTTATTTTCAGGTAAAATGAAAGGGCAAATTACACATAACCGCCAAACAAAATGAGTTTGAATATCATACCAAGTATGTTAAAAAAGTATTCTGAAATTATAGTTAACACAAACGCTATGGAAATTCGGCTATCTGGAAGTTCTACTTTTAAAAATTGAAAAGTAATCAACTTAGGTATATCTACATGTTTGTAAAACGGCTTTAGATACGTTCATTATCAAATCCAACCTCACGAAGGATACTATTCGCGAAAAGTACTGCGACGTGTAGTAGATGTAACAATAATCCTCGTTACAAATAATTTGCATACATATACGACCTTTGCTGTCTCGCTAATTAACTTTTAATTAATTTATTGAAGTTCATTATATGATATCAATTTAAAAGAAATGAGCACCGCTTAAAGTTTGCAAAATCAATTTTTTGAAAAACTTACATATCAGTACTAAAATGACTTCACATTAATTATTAACTCTGATTACCAGTTAATACCTGTTATGTAATCTTGACAGCTAAACCGTGATATTATTTACCATGAAAATAATAAAATTAGTTTGAGAACCTATTATCGAATTTCTGTAGACAATTCCGCTCCCTCCGTTCATTATCAAACCCAACCTCTTGGAAATAGTAAGAAAACTCCGTGGTCTGCGCTGATAATGAGGTAGGTACAGTGCTTACACAGTTAATAGCGAGCTACATCATTAAATAGAATAGGACAACAAGAATACTGTCTCTCCCTTTCTATTAAATTACATATTTGCCAAGTTTAAATCGCCCCAACTATTATGCCTATACATGACTTACCGAATCAAAAGATGGCGTTTCCTAAGTAAAAGAAAGATGAAGATATGCTTGTATACCCGTCTACAACCGATTAACAGTGAAAACAGATGAATGAGCGATAGGGGGTTTGACGTCCCGGGTTGCGCACATTCGTCGCCCGTTCACGTACGATCAGGAGAGTTAAGACAGCGTTGCTCCGGTCAGTACTTGGATGGGTGACCCGAAGGTTGCGTTAACGCGGCGCCTCTCTCCCACGAGGATTGATCACTATGGGAGAGTAGATCAACAACCCCCCCTTATGGGGGAGGCCCATGCCCAACAATGGGATACTGCGGGCTAATAAAAAAAAAGGATTTGACGAAGGTATAGAATATGGATAGTTATTGTGTAAAACCGTAATATTTAATTGTGTACAAAATAACCATTCATATTCTAAACCTTCGTAAAATCCCGTATTGCACAATAGTCTGTCTTCGGTGTTAGACCGGTTGTGGGCAGGTAAAGGAGCATATCTGCATCTTTCTTTTACTTAAGGAACTTCATCACCTGTTTCGGTAACTAGTGGATAGGCGTAATAGTTGAAGCGTATTTAGAATTTGCGTATAAGTAATGTAACAGAAGGGGAGAGACAGTATTTTTGTTGCCGTGTTCTATTTAATCATGTAGCTTGTGGAAGCATTGAAGTTTAAACTGCTAATGCTGTATCAGTCACTGAATGCGTATGGGTTTAACGGGTTTACCAAGGACCACGGACAGATCAACTATTGATATGTTATATAATTTAGCACGAAGATGCTAAAAAGGCAACTAAGTATTCACGAAAAGTATTATGACATATAGTAGATATATCAGTAACTATGGCTACAAATAATATACAGTGCATGACCCTCGAGATAAAGTAACTAGACATTTGTTTGAATCAATTCGATTTTTGTTTTCTCCATGGCAAACTTTTTGGCAGAAGTATTAAAACGTTGTAAATGTACTTTACTAGTTATATAAAAACTAAAATAATTAAATTGATTGAAACAGAAGAGCACTCCTGATGTTTCATTCAAATATTGATATAAAACATCGCAAAGTCTAAAGCCAGTATTTTAAAAGTTGCTGATAATATGACAGATATCGAAATACCGTGGACAGAGAAATATTACTGTATGATCATACATGGCTGTTCGTCCACAAAAATATATGTTTTAATGGAGCGCCGCATTTAACTGCTAAAGATGGCCCATTCAGTACCTGTAGTCTGCAATTTCTGAAGTAATAGTGTTTGAGAAATTGTCACAAAATAAGTAATTCCAGATTTAATTTAAATTTTGAAAATGTAAACATAGGTAAACAAAAAGCCGCTTGGCCGTTACTTTAGGTGACAAATATGCTCGTATCTAAAATCTTAATGGCACATCCGATCCCCGCAAATTTGGAATACAAACTATAGCTTACACTGTCACACAGTGCATCGACTATATATTATAATCCAGTTATCTAATCTGCGTAGTGCGGATCCTACGGGTTCCGCTTGTTAGGAACTAATTATAAATGTTTCAAGAGATGGCAAGACTCTCATCTACATCCTATTTGTGTATTCTCAATTAAATATTTTTTTGACTGGTGTTCACCTATTCTTTGAGTTGCACCGCTAAATAAATGCATTTCCGGTTTAACCGGATGTGACACTAACCTTCTTAATTTACACAGAACGATATTTTTGGCACGGATTTTACCATAGCTTTGAATCGCCTTCTAATCATATATAACAATAAAATTTTAGATACGGCCGCCAAAGGAAGTGAACGCAAAAATTAATTTGGAAATTTTACTGCAGCCGGCTGGGGTGGCTCAGTGGTAAGACAGCCAGGCTTTGGATGTAATAGTCCGAACGCTTGCCGGTTCGAACCACTCCAAGGGAGGTGGTCGGTACTGGGTCCCGATCTCCATTTGCCATTGGGGATAAAATTAATGGCACTCCTCGTGTTACGATCGCATTCGAAGAGTAACGAACCTTAAACAAAATCATCCGCATACCAGGCAAGTCGAGCACTGTTTCGCACCAACACGGTAACCCACAGAGTCGGGCCCTATTGTGCGTAGCACCATATAGCTTAGCTATGCCTCACACCGCTTTGATACTGCGCAAGCGGTACAAACGAGGATCAGAATTATATTATTATATTATAATACTAGAAAATATATGATCCACAGAATTTAAAGCTATTATGTCGTTACTTACAGTAACATTTAAAGATATTTTAACATCGAATAAACATCTTGTTGATAGTCAAGTATATCTTCCACGAAATTGGTATTAGTATTATACAAGATTTTTATATAATTTTGGCTACAAGAAATCCTTTAATTTATGATGATCTATAATTTCAATTAGGAAATAATCTATTCATGTCCCAGTTGTGATTGCAATTTTCTCTGGACTAATTTTGTACATTCTTGATCGGTTGCCTTCTAGAAATATCACACAGGAAATCAATTTCTAAAAGTAACTACTCCACCTTTGATGTAGCGATATCACTTTTTTTGGTGAAGGTGAACAAAATATAACCAAAAAATTATAGATGTTTTTCGTGTAATAACCGAATAATTGATGGTTCGTTATTATTGTACAGATTTCTTAATAAATTCTACATAATTTTAAATATCATTTTATTTAATATTTATATATACTAAATTAGAAGAAGGCTGAACAGTCAATATTGATTTTTGTCATAATTATTCAAAATATAGTTTTTTGACGTAGAGCAAAAACCAACGGAAGAACTGTATTTTATAACAAAATTTTCAGTATCGCCTCTGGAACGAATGAGTAACTTCATATTAATTAGATTGGAATTTATGTCTGCAAACAATAACTAACTAAACTCAAAGATTCCAAAATAATGAGCAACTAAAGAAAATCAATTGTTGATAGTCTCTCGACTATACAGTACATTTTAGAGTTAATTTCTGCTCTTCGCTTGGCCTCGTGTGGGTCACACAAGGTAAGGACAGTAAGAACATTTTAAAACAGCTAACTAGAAAATATGCTCATTATTTTGCAACACCTCTTCAATTGCAACATTACATACAGTTGTCTAATTATGAGATAACTCGAATTAGTGACACATCTATGAAGAGAAATCTTCACCTCAAAATCACATAATCGTGTCATATTGATACACTCCATAGTTTCAACTATTCCATCTACTTATTTTAGAGCTGGAAGCTTATTATAAAAAACTGATAGATAGGTTACTACAACGTACGTAAAATCATTCATGTCCTTCCATTTGCAAAGAACCTGTATCTTTGCTGCGCTTCTATTCTATTCCTGTATAAGATCATCGTTTATAATGTTCATAAAAATAATTTGTAACTAACTATATGCCTAGAACAAACAACCAAAAAGAATTCCAATGCATCACTTTGAGGTGATGTTCAACATATAAAACTAAAATGAAGTTTTACCGCTTTGATGTAATAGCTAGTAATGCTATTAGCAGATATTTGGCATATGTCTGTAATACCTACTAGTTGTAAACGTGTTATGTTTATAAGCTGCTCTTAACCTACACAGCCGACTGACCTAAATTTCTATTTTCACATAACATTGCGGTGGACTAGGCAATTATATACTTAAAAATTCAATCACTAGATCAAACTAAAAGTTTATACAGATTCCACAGAATAAGTTAATTTCTTCACAGCCGCCGGGTAGTATTACTTCCGCATTAGCAGTCGAGTGTGCGGAAATCGGAAATGCGACTGCTGACTTATAATATCCGGTTAGGAAACTTGTTTCGTAACCACCGGAACAGACGCGCGTGTTTAAGCGGTTAAGAAAGTACGATTACGTTAAATACTAATTTAATTTACTTTTCATGAAGTGTTATTTGTTGTGGATTTAATTAGCGTTTTATTTACATTATTAGCGCGCGTTCCCTTTCAAAGACAAAATCACCATATTGTCGAAACTACCATAGATATAGCAAGTACTGTCTTCTTGTCATCATCAAACGCGGATTGCGTATCAAAAAGTCTGTTTTTCTGTACAGTCGTCAATATATCATAAATAGGTAATCGTCTCCACAACAATATTTAACAAGCTGTTGTACTTTGAATCCTAAAAGATATATGATAAAAGGTTTGTGTGCGAACATATGTATAACCTTCAATAGCTCTTAAACAGGTAGTCAGTCTGCAAAACCATATATAACAAGCTTCTTGTATTTGGAATCCTAGAAGCTGTATGAAAAAATGTCTGTGGGTTTATATCTGTATAGCGTTCAATAGATCTTAAATCAGGTAGTCAGTCTCCACAACAACATGTAACAAGCTATTGTACTTGGAATCCTAAAATATATATGAACAAATGCCTGTGGGTGTATATCTGTCTAGACTTTAACAAATCTTAAATAGGTAGTCAGCGTCCACAACAATATGTAACAAGCTGTTGTACTTGGAATCCTAAAACATATATGATAAAGTGTCTGTGTGCGAATATATGTATATTGTATAGCCTTCAATAGATCTTAAATAGGTAGTCAGTTTGCACAACCGTATATAACAAGCGCCGTTGTATTTGGAATCCTAAAAGATATATGAAAAAATGTCTGTGGGTGTATATATGTATAACCTTCTATAGATCTTAAATTAGGTAGCAGTCTCCACAACAACATGTAACAAGCTGTTGTACTTGGAATCCTAAAGATATATGATAAAATGTCTGTGGGTGTATAGCTCTATAGTCTTCAACAGATTTGAAATAGGTATAGTCAGCCTCCACAACAATATTTAACAAGCTGTTGTACTTGGAATCCTAAAAAATATACGAAAAATGTCTGTGGGTGTACGTTTGTATAGTCTTCAACAGATCTGAAATAGGTAGTCAGTCTCCACAACAATATATAACAAGCTGTTGTACGAAGATATACGAAAAATGTCTGTGATAGATAGATATACTGCGTAAGAGCAAGATAATTCGGACATTTTAAATCTTTAATGGATTTAAAAATAACCCAACTTTAAGTTCTGAATTTGAGATACCTACTCTTGGCTTGTCAATCCTTGTTTACCCACATCTCCTCGTACAACCCCTACTCACTGCCAATTCAAGCACCGCGGTGTATGGTCGCTGTGTGTGCGGAGTTTACGCGTTTAGTAAGAAATTGGGATAATTTGTTTCCGTTCGTTGTTACGTGTTCTTTTTTTCTGCACCTATACTAAACAGTCTTTTTTAAAAATAAATGTATGTATTTGTGTGCCTCTTATTTTGTTGCAACAAAATAATATACACCTCGAAATAAAAAGTATTTATGACCAAATATAATTTACGGTAAAATTAATTTGAAGGTATTTAACAAAAATTTCTAGTCAAATTTCCAGATGCTACCGTTGACTATACACGAAACATTCTCTGAACGGCATATAACAGCCTTCTGTGAGTCAGGCGTTAGCAGAATGAATGACTGAAGGAGATTGCTGAAACTTTGGAAGCTGCAAGGGAAATAACAGAAAATGCTCCATTTTCAGTATCTTTTATAATAAGCTCCGACGTTTTGTTATAGAACATGTAATATTTATAATTTAATGGTAGACCAGTTTATCGAATAAATATATTTCCTATATTTTACCCAAACTTTAAATGACCGTACTGTATATAATTAGTCAATTAGTAAAAAATCAATAAGCTGAAGTTAAAATTGACGGAGCACATTTCTATGATAAATATTCTTCCATTTTTCTATCGAATTGTTACGAGTCAAAATGGTGCTAATAGTGCCAATTGTTGCTGCAGAAGTATGTATACAGTGTGGAAATTAAGTAGCGGATAAATCCGTTAATGTTTGCGATAGAGAAAAAATCTAAAAGGGGAGTAGCGACTTAAATTACAGCGCATATGAACAAGTTATTTTTAAATTTTTCCATTAGCTTTTGCAAAAGTTATGACGTCATCAATATTTTTCTTAAATGACGACCTATATTTTTTAATTTCTATATCGGCAGAGTTTTGTAATCTGTTATCAACGGTATACAATTCTGAAGAGATTACATAAGAAACAATTGATGAAAAACCAACTTAATGTTTAAAATTTTATTTAATAGTAAGTATCAATTAAATTAACAGTAATCCTAGAAAGCAGGGTTTAAAACAGACAAACAATTGTTTTGACGTTGACAAGTGAAGGAACTACGAGGGCAGCCTTTTAAGTTTATACAAAGACTAGGAAAGAAAAATTTTTTGTGCAACAAACTGTTTTATTGCTTTCCAAAATATTCGCCTTTAAGATTTACACTTTTACGTGCGTTCAAACCAATTCTCGAAACATTTTTTTCACTCTGAAGTTGGTATCTCAAAAACATGGTTTTTGAAGGCTTCAACAGCTTGTTGAGATGATAAAAATCGCTGTCCTTGAATTTTTTGTTAGACATTCGGGTAAACAAAGAAGTCGTTAGGCGATAAATCAGGTGAATGCCGGCAATGAGACATTAATTCGATGTTTTTCTTCTTCGAGCTGTCACTGTCATGGTAAAGAATGATGCGACGTTTTCGGTTGTTTTTCCTGATTTCGTCGATGACTTCTGGCAAACAAATTGTTGTGTACCATTCAGCGTTAACTGTTCTTCGATCTTCTAAAGGAATGGTTGCGACATGTCCAGTACAACCGAAAAAACAAGCAATCATTTTCTTGGAAGTGCTTCATGACAACTTTTGTGGGATTC
>JABXWE010043596.1:0-11940 GCA_014611495.1 Limonius californicus | reverse complement strand
ATTTCTTAACGTTTATTAATACTCTACACTCAAACATAAACTTTACATTAGAAACAGAACAAAATTAATTCCAAAAACAAACTCGAATACTCTATTTATAGAAAACCTACACATATACAGATATCACAGTTTCACAGGATTCATGTCACTATAAAACACATAAATTATTAACCTATAAGTTCTTGATAAGCAGAGCTCTAAATAATATAGGAAATATTCAACATCCTGTATTTTCAAAGTAAAGTATTTTGGGGAAAAGTTTTATTATTAATTGTTGTTTTAAAATCGGTCATCGAACCACTTTCTGAAGTTTTCGACATTACTTACGAAACGCCCTGTATAATGTATACAGTGTCGCTGTTAAAGATGGAACCAAATCTCTCTTGCTAAAACAGTTTTAGATATAGAGTTGAAAATAGGAAGGTTAGAATTTGGAATTATTTCGCATATTTTAAAGAAAAACTAAATCTTTTTACACTTGCAATTTCTTAGCGCGGCCGCCATCTTAAAATTTTAACATAGCGTCGTGGGCTAAGTTGTCCCTCATTAAAAAGTTTATTTGTTTCTCTTTCTAACCATTTCAAACTTGTGTGGGGTTACATGAGAAAATATTACAAAAATAGTAAGAATAGTTAAAGGCTTTCCGTATGCTAAGCTGGCTAATTTATTGTACTTTAAATCTAGCAACCATAGCAACGACAGAACGTCAAAAATACAATTTTCTGTAATGACTTCCATGATCCACTCGCTCAAGTCAAGGTTTATTCTCTATACTTAATACAACAATTGTAAAAAAACTAACAACAGCATAATATATGCCTTCCTTGTCACCTACTAACCCCTTACTGATTGTTTTTGTTTATTTCTAACGCTCTGTCAATGCTGTGGTTCTTTAAAGTACAATAATATACCGGCTTATCATAAGGAAAACCTTTTCCTTATTTTTTTTGCAATTTTCTTCTGTAATCCCGTAGGTAGGTATATGTTGGAGACGGTTAGAAAGAGAAAAAAATAAGCTTCCTGAAGATGTACCACATAGCACATGTTGCTATTTCAAAAAAATTCAAGATAGCAGCTGCGTTCAAAATTTCAAGCGTAAACAAATTTTTACTTTCCCATACCTTATAGGTATAGGGTAAGTATTGAAATCATGAAAATTTTCGAAATCGAGATTTTAACGGAAATATCCGTTTTGGGTCTCTAGGAACCCAAAAAAGTGGTTTTTAAAAAATGTCTGTCTGTGGGTGGGTATGTACGTATGTACGTATGTACGTATGTGACGCTCCTACAGCCGAAAGTATTGCTCCGATTTTGATGCGCTTGGGAATGCGGGGGTGTATCGAAAATTCATCGAAAAAATAAGCTTTTCAAAAAAATCCGAAACCGGAAGCGGAAGTTACGCATGTTTTTTTGGTATCACTTTTTTCGTGATTACAATTTTGAAACTTTTATCGCGGATAACGATAGAGGGTCATAAGGCAAATCTGTTAGTTTTTTGCCGAACTCGCTAGCTTTAAACTGAAGGGCGCTATGATTTTTTGAAAATTTTGAGTTTAACGCCCAATTACTCGAAAACGGATGAATCGATTCAAATGATTTTTATTTTTTGAATAGTATATGAAGGGTAAAATGAGGTGATATAAAAAGTTTTTTGAAAAATTATAAGGGGCCTAAATTACGAATTTTCAAAATTTTGGAAATTTTCAAAAAATTATTTCTCAAAAACTGCTCCAAGGAATTTTTTTAAATTTCATATGTCGATAGACCTCGCAAGGGGCTATCGATATGTTTTTTGAAGAACTCCGTAGTTTTCCTGTGGCGCCCTCTACGAAGCTTGGAAGTTTTAAACTTCAAACTCCTTTAATTAATAAACGAAAAAAGATAGGAAGCTGGGGTTTTCACTGAATCGCTCAGTACGTAATGGATCATATGAATATGCAAAGAAATATTACACTCGTGGATATATGTAAGCGCACCGGCCCCCTCCCCCCTCTTTTTTAGAAAAATATTTTTTTTATTCTAACGGTTGTTATTTGTTTGCGTCAAAGAATCTTTTCCGCGAAAATAAAAAAATCGATTTTTTATGCCCTACAAAATATAATTTCCAGGGACTTAGAAAATTTTACCTCGGTAGCAACAGCAATCGGTACTAGTTAGACCGCGCGACGTATATAGTAGAGAATGAAGTATGCCTGGTTGCATATTAAAAGGAAATTAAGGGGCACCGCAGATATTTGGCGGGACTTCTTACAAGCCTTGTAAGTCTATTCGTTACGAGGCAAGGTTTTAGGATAGCGCTTGAACAACCGTTTTGAGGAAAATATCTCTACTGTTGAATAAAGATGATATGAACAGTTTCCAGTATGGGAAAGTCCAGGGAGGCAGTCGCGTCCACTTATTATTTTACTTGAAAATATGCGAAATAGTTTCAAATTCTTCCAGCATTAAAATCTCTATCTAAAACTATTTTAGGAAGAGATCTTTGGTTCCATCTTTAACAGCAACCCTGTATATTATTACAGAATAAAATAATCACTGCAACTACATACCTTTCAGTTAATGCAAAATCGCCATCCTTAATAACTGGTACTTTTTGAAAACGAGAAACTTCATTTTTGTATTCCTCGGTTAATTGTTCGCCTAAAAACGGCAAAATATATACACCGGTGTAAAAAGGTTTGCAGCCCTACCTTGCCGTAGCGCAACAGGACAACGTTCGAAAGGTATTTTAGAGATCTGTAAAATAATCAGTAAAGCCCTGGATGGCTGCGATAAGTCATCATAATATAATTGTAACGCCATAATATCAATAAAGGTAAATCCGTTTACAAATCGAAGCAGATTAAAACACAAACACCAATTTAACACCGTCACTTTCGTTAGTTGCTTAACAGTTTTGTTGTTATGAACCTGTTTTTTACTTATTTCGTATTACAGTGGGGCAGTGTTGCCATGCTTTCCCAAGTTGTCGTACTAGATAACAGGAGTTCAAAGATCGTATTACAATGCAATAAAAATGCGCAATGGTTTCATCGCATCATTTCTTGAATAATTAAATCCCTTCCTCGCATTAACAACGTAGAGATGTTTTAAATCTAAAAATAACTCGTGCATTTATTGTAAACAGAAAATCTTGATAATCATATTTTGTTACACGATTAACATTCATAATTGACTTGACATACATACATTTAATGCCACTCAATCGTTTATATCTATTCAAAACATGTTTATCGTCTGTCGTTTTGAATGAGTATAGCTTTAGAAAGTAAGGCAGGTATTTGTACGATTAATTAACTTTTAAACAACACCCTAAACTATTGGAACATTTTCTCATAATTTTCACCATTTTAGTAACTTACTAAGATCTACCAATCTGTTTTTTCGGTATTTTACAATTAGGTACTATTTTGTGCAGTAGGCAGCTTTAACTACACGCGTTTATTTATGTTATTCGATTCTTGCATATTGGTATACCGGGTGATACATTTTTCGATGCTCATCATCGGAAACGCTAAGCGATAAGAGGTCGGTTAAATTAGCGAAAAATTGCGATCTTTTATGGGGATTGTTAGGGTCAAACTTACGGGGGGCTAATAAAAACTACTGAATTTTAAATTTAAATACAGTTGCAGCGCTTCTGCATTTCATTTATGTAGTTCTTAGGTAAACAAACAGCGGATGCGATCAGAACTCACTGGCGGCGGCGACAAGTGACATGCAACAGATAATAAAACACAGACTTACTGATCTGTCAATAAATATTGGGCAGTTGTACTCACCGGGGATCCTCCAGCCCTCTGCCCCTAGACTGGGACTCGAACAGGATACGGAAGCTAATCTGCCAGCTAGCTGCTGTGGCCGCAGTCATTCGTAATCGTAGAGTAATTACTACAATTATACATATCTTCTGGTGCACCAATCCTCCAGAGGGATCCAGGCTAGGACTAAGTGCATATCCAGTCTCTCTGTTATTCACAGGAGTCGCGGGGGAGGGCGTGCCCCCTCAGCGCCACATGCGAAGGGGAGAATATCATTAGTGTCTACACTCCCGCGTAAAAGTCAGTCGATACCATCCTGACATTAATGTTACATTCATAATAATGATAATAATAGTTCGACGTAGGCACATTTACGATGCAACCTTCTGCCGACTGACTACCTCCGGAATGAATACTAGGGGAATAATGATTAATTATGCCACACACATTATCTATTCATATAGCTGCTTATATTCACTACGCCACTGTTTCCAACAACTACTTACATAGACACACCAATCGTGTATAACAACCATAATACCACCCAATGCTTGTAAACCACATATAATACCAAGTAGATAATACGTAACCACTTGGGTAAACACATATGAGGCTTCACCGGATATAAACCATACATAATAATAAGTAGATAACACGCAACCATTCGGGTAAACATATATAACACTTCCTGGGATATAAATCATAACTTTGCCAGGCACGCCACTGATTATATCAGCCAATATTACCATTGCCGCCCATTTTTATATATAATCACATAAATGGTAACACTAAATTCGTACTTCGCCTCAGCTCAAAGAATACTCGCATCGCAATCAGTTAATAGGTTCGCAGACGCTATTAATTAGTTATTACACCAAAGATATGCAAGCTTATGCTTAGCTACCAACACTGCCCCACGTAGACTGCCGCTGCTGACCCCTCTCAAGACTCCGCCACACGGCCTTTCCTTCAAACTTTTATAATTGTTCCCAGCTGTTATAGAGCCGACAGAAGTTACGTATATTTTAGCAAATATTTATTTGTTGAAGTAATACTCACAGCAGGCAAAAACCGTTGCCTAACAGAATTGAAAATCTGAAAAGAAATCCTGGAAGTCGTGATTTATCACGAAAAAACCGAAAATTGTAATTTCAGAAAAACATTATCTTCTCTACCGTGGATGCTATTTCAATCAAACTTGGTAAGATTCTATTTTTGACAAATATTTTCTAGGCCTTGTAGATTTCAAGCAGCCATAGTCAACTTTTTATATCTTATGCCGTCATATTGGATTTCCGCACCGTTAGATAGACAAAAAAAAAATAACTTTTTAAACTAGTAACCAACATAAGCTTTTTCGAACAAAAAGCTTCTTGAAATTTGAAAATTTGGGTGAATAATTTATAAAAACGCGAATGCTTTAAAACAATTTAAACAATAATATGAGTGACAAATTGTGATTTATTTATAATATGGCTATTAAAGACATTAAAAGATTTTAAAATATTAAGCGTATAACAAATAAAATATACAGGGTGTATCAGAAATAGGTACAAATATTTAAACCCGTAATAGATTGGCTCAAGTATGAATTCAATGGTACTATTCATTTTTCAAAAATCATTAAGTTTATTTCTTTGAATTAAAAAATAAAATTTTGTTTGAGAACTGCTGGTGATACATAGAAAATGCATTTAAGCTGTAGAAGGTTATTACCTAATAGTAAAGTAAATCCAAAGTGGCAAACACGTAAAATCTTGTCTAGCTTGTGATAACAACAACAGACTGAATAGAAATTACTGACCTACCTAATAGTATTGGTTTGTGGCAGGTGATAAGAAATGTTTTGCACTTCTATCTTGCTCTCCTTTGCATAACATGTCTTTGAACTCAAATTTTTGTTATTATCCTGCGGTACTATTTATCTATTTATGTAATTTATCGACTGTGGGGGCGCTAGCAGGAAGTCTTCGGATCTGCCATTATATGATCTTATGGGACATTCTTCTATGATATGTCTGATGGTGTGGGTTTCTCCACAATCATAAAACGGGGATGGTTGCTTGTCCCATTTGTGTAGAAAATGTGCACACTTGCCATGTTCGGTTCTGATTATGTTAAGTGTGGCCCATGTTTTACGTGGTAGATAAGTCGAAACCCGGTGGCTTTTGGGTGATGCACGGCATGTTATTGCTTTGTTTTGTAGTCCATTCTTGGGTCCATGCGTTCGTAAGGTTAAACGCATCTTCCACAGCCATCCTTGCCGTTTTTGTCGGTGGTCGCCTAGAGCGGAATCGGTTATAGTTGCCATCTTTGATGTCTTGGTGGTTTGATAGGTTTCAGCTGCCCACAATCTTTTTATACTCGTTTGTGAGAACATTTATTCGTCGCAGTTGAGGAGGTGGGATGTAACTTAGGCCTGGTAGCCATTACGAGGGAGTTGGTTTGATTACACTAGCAATCATTCTCATGGTGCTGTTTAGCTGTACATCAATTTTTTGTTCATGTGGGTGCCAAACTGAAGCGTAATATTCAGCAGTTGAGCAGAGTGGAGGCCTTATAGGATAAACTACTGGAGTCCCAGCTTTACTGAGTCTAAAACTGTCCTCCCTGTTTATGTTGTTATATATATATATCAAATTTAAAATCAGCCGGGATCTACAATATCCCTTGCTCTTGTGGCTCAAACTACATCAGACAAACTAGTCGTTCCATTGAGTTAAGATTGCGAGAGCACAAAAGTGATTGCAAACACAAACGCATTACAAAATCTGCGGTGGCTGAACATACAGGTTTAACTGGGCATAAGATGGACTTTGATAATGCTCGGGTACTCGCCAGAGTACCTCATTACTTCCCTCGTATCATACGTGAAGTAATTGAAATTGAGAAACAACCTAATAACATACACAGGGAGAATGATTTTAGATTCAGTAAAGCTTGGACTCCAGTAGTTTATCCTCTAAGAACTCCTAAGCAGCATCGATCACACGATCACGCTCCACCGGATCCGTGTTTGCCCAACGGCGACAGCCAACCAGAACTCCGTCGTTCTGCCCGACTGAGGTTTAAATACCTCCGCTTCCCGGATTTGAGTTTAGTGTTCTATTCACTCTGAAGATGCAAGCTGCAATGTCTTGCGAAACGTTAGTTTGTATAAACCGATTAAGTATTATTGTCCTGGCAAACAAAACATATCAAGATCAAATCCTTGTCCGCCCCAAGGTTTGAATAATCTAAGCACACGGCCCTGTTTATGCAGGCAGTGGCCTACAAACAAATATTGCTCAAACTTCTAGAACAAATGCTTGTAAAGGCAGACAAGATGCAGGTCGGTCCTTACCTGATAATGCTAGGTGTAGTTCCCAAATGACGACGCGGTCTAAGCCGAAAGTAAACTGTAATATTGAGAATTAACCGATCATCATCAAATTCCTGTAAAAATTGTATGATACGATTAGCAATATGCGCTGTGGCATTGTCTTGTTGGAAGTAACTATTTCTAATTTGATCATCATGAAGTTAATTGAAAAAAAGGGGTTTAAGATATTCGGAAGATAATAATCGGCAGTTATATTTTAAGCAAAAAAACATTTATGTTGTTGAAGAACCAGTGACAACAATCTGTTCTAGGTTGGAAATTGCTCCCATGATATCCCTAACATTATCAATATCTTCTGCAGTTCTTTTCACAGGTCTTCCTGATCCCGTTTGCCAACACTTTCTCTAAAATTATTCATAATAATCTTGGCATTTGATAGAAGCTGTTATAAGTGAAGTTTGCAGTCTCATTCGGATAACGCTGTTGAAATTCTGTGAAACAGGTTTGAAATGAATATTGCCATCCATCATTTTCATTCTTTTTGCCATTATGAAAATAAGATTCTAATATGAAAATTGTATGTTCCACCGATAACATTTTTAAATTCACAGTAATCAATTATTTAAATAAATAACCCAATAAAATAATAAATGTAAACTGTCAATTATTAATGTACGACAGTTAAAAATATTTATAATGTTTTGTTATTACTATTATTACGGAGCTTTCACAGGCCTTGTAGGCCTATCGCTTCGGTGTGAGGCAAGGCTAAGCTAGTTTGTGCAATGCACAACAGGGGCCGACTCTGCGGTTGCCGTGTTGGTGCTTAACCGTACTGAACCTGCCTGGTGTAAGGTGTATTCGTGTGGAGTTTTGTTACTTCTCTACTGGGGCAGTAACACGAAGAGTGCCATTCATTTGATCTTTGATAGTACCGACCAACCAGGGAATTAGAAACATTTTTTGACCCCTGGAGAGCTTCGAACCAGGAAGAGCTTGTAGTGTTATATCCAAAGCCTGACTCTCTTACCACTGAGCCACCCATTCTTTTATTTATAATTTTTACATCTTTATAATTACAGATTAATCTAAGACAAGATTTTAAAATTCCAAGGGTATCTTTGACTTGGTTTTTATTGCTCTCACGGTATATTTATTAGCCTGCTTCTTAAATTGGCTTAATAACAAGTTCAGATATGTTTACTGGAATCTATACAACACCTTCTATATGATATTTTCTGAACTAAGTAGTAAGAATCATCTGATGTTTATAAATAAAATATTAATCTGAAAGTCTAACACTTCGAACAAGAAAATTCAAATATTGTACATATAAAAAATATATGTAATTTATTATTATATAATATGCAAAGTGAAAATATGTGTGTATTTAAAGGTTAATGTGGAAAGGTGCAAAAAGACAAAGTCTTTACCCCAAACTGACCTGCCAATCAAAACTTAAATGAAACTTTTCACATCAAGAAACCGTTGTATTCGCTTCCCTTAGTCTTGTGGGTATTAGTGACGTTTACCTGAATGCTGGAAAGCGAACTACAGCCAATGTAAAAAACAATATGTATAATATGAGAAAAAATAAATTATTAACAGTTTTGACATTGTACCGATTGTAAGAGAATTAAATATCTTTTGCTATTGGGGTTGTTTGTCTCATATTTTTAAAGGATGGTAGTTTGTAATAAGGTGCAAAAATGTCACAAATATCATAAACAGAGTCCCAGGTTGCGCACATTTGGCCATGTTCAGCTACATATTCTTTAAACCTAATCCCAAAATTACGTTTAGTTTGCCCAATATATTTTCCATTGCAGTGAGAACAGTCAGTTTCATAAATCCCCTTTTTATTTGAACCATTATTATACGTGGATTTTATTTTAGTGTAATAATGAGTTGGTAGTTTTGAAGAAACTTAAAATAGATATGGAGTGTTTATAGATTCGAGAGAAAGTAATAAACAACTATAATAACAATGTATACAATATACTGAAATACATTACATGTAGGTACGATAACAATTACATATACAATAAATTCACATATAGCTAAATTTATTTATTTTCCAGTGGCAGTTTTTGCAGCTAATTTGTCTACAATAGAATTGACTTCTTCGTAGTGTGGACTTAAGGTTTTCCTAACATTATTTAGCCACTTACTTAATACAGGACGCCCAGTTTCTGGATTGTACCCGGAAATGCCTAAAAATTATATAATATACATAAATATATAAAGAAAAATGAAGGGGAACGTTTATAATTGATATACTATAAAAAATCATTAATTAAAAATTATTTACGAGGTTGTTCTATTTCACAGGCTGCCCAAATATCGGCAGCAGTTATTTGATCTCCCGCTACATAGGGGTTTCCTTTTAAAAACAGTTCTTCAAAACTGTCAATAGATCTTTCCATTCTCTTCTTATAGACAGCAGCTTGTTTGGGGTCTGGCTGCTCACCCGTTGATTGAGGAATGATCCACTATAAAAAAGTTTTGTAATAAATTAAATAGGTTTTATATTTTCAGCAATGTTAAGAAATATTTGGCCATTGTATGAAATTAAAATACAATATATTCATGGAAAGAATCAGCAACAGTTAACTTCTATATCTGAAGAGATACTATTGCAGTCAAATCAGACAAACTGTAGTATTTCTCCAATTAAATTTTTGAATCAAACACCCTGTATATTTTGATACTTTTATATTCTTCTGATATTTTCCTTTAAAAAAGATGAACTCTGATTTTATTTGACACCAAAACATTCTTCTGTTTTTAAATACTGTAGTAAAAATATTATAATTTTACTTATTTAACTAAATTTGTATCCTATTTAAAGAAATCTGATTCATAATTACACCAGGGCGAACCACTGCATCACCCTGTAGTTTTATAAGTGGAATAGGTCAGCCCTACCACATTGTATAGCTAAAAATTATTTGTTCTTAATGTTAAATTAGTGTGTAAGAGCGTCGTAAATATTTTGGTATCAAACATATTATTTTGAAAGCTTAAACCAAGATATAACCTCTAAATGCGCAACTTTAGGAATTTTTTAACCTTAATTCTTACATTCACTTTAACCAAAATATGAAAAAACCATTACCTATTAAACTGTTCACACTATGATTAATTTTAGGCTTGGGCCGCGTCGTCGATGCCCTGCCGCACCCGTTCCCGCCTGACGACGACGGCCAACCAGAACTATGACGTTCTGCTCGATCGGCTCAAAAGGGTTTAAATACCTCCGCATCCCGGATTTGAATTCACTACCACGAGGAGTCTGAAGATGCAAGTTGCAATGTCTTGCGAAACGTTAGTTTGTTTAATTTCACAAACAATCACCAGTAATCCTCCTTTGTTGAGAGTGACCTCTAATCGACGACGCGGTTCAAGCCGAGAATTAATCATTGTGTTGACAGTTCGATAAATCGCGAAAGCCTCAAACAATACAAAACTATTGAAGTATGACTCGGCCCTCCCATACGAAACACCCTTAGTTCGTCAATTTTTATGAAGTTTGGTGAAAAATGGAAGTTACAGTGTGTAAGTTTGCATTCAAACTTTCAAGCAATTACTTCAAACACGAACTGAGTTATCGCCAAAAGAGTGATTTTATTTCTGCCTCTTTTGGTCGCGCTGTATCTGAAGCATTTTCGGACACATGTTTATATGCACTTTTTTTATTTTTGGCACCAGAATAGGCCCTCAAAGTTTGTACCTATAATTTGGGGACATCCTGTATAAAATTTAATTATTTAGAATTTCTAAATGCCTCAGGAAATATTTTTAGTAATTTTTTAAAATATGTCATTTTATATCCTTTTCATTGTTTCCACAAAAAAAGTGTGACTAAATTTTACAACATACTTTTTTTTCAATATTTTTTATATTAAGATATTAATTAATATAAGTGTTCTAAATGTCTTAATGTTCGACTTACCGTTAATCGAAAATACAACGCAGAAAAAGCACGAACATTGTTATGTTGCCATTCCAAATATTCATCTACTTTTGCTTGTGCTTTGCTATCTTTAGGATACCATTGATTTGGCAGTTGTTTTTCTCTTGCTAAATATCGTAAAATGGCCACACTGAAATTATAAGACATATAAGTAATATAAATAAAAAGTAATATTACTACCTGCATGAATTATTTTATTTGAAGCTATGTTACGAAGTTGTTATAAACAGGATGTCCCAACTAAAACAGTACGTCGTGAATAACTTTGTAAATGACCAAACTTAAAACAATCCACGAGACAGGACAGTAATAGTTTGAGGGGGAGATCTTTTACCATGCAAGCCATTTACCGTACTTCATCCTCCTAGTCCCCACCACCAACAACCCCAAAATTTTGCATTACAATTTTTTTTCAATTTTGTTGGTTCGTTTTAGAAAAATAGCATTTTGAAGTTTCGAATACATGTGGGAATGGTTAATTTAAATTTTAGAAAAGTGTTCAAGTTATTGGTTGGACTAAAAATGAATAAGGACAAAACAATGACCATGGCGATATCGAGAAACCAATCCACAACACAAATTCGAATAGGACAAAAACAAATAAAACAAACACGACAGTTTAAATACCTAGGAATTGTAATAATGAACGATGAAAAAAATGGAAGCGGAAATAGACGACAGAATAAAAACCACCCCCAATTACAATACTTTGCGCTAAATAAGCAAATAATCAATAAATAAGTGGACGCGACTGCCTCCCTGGACTTTCCCATACTGGAAACTGTTCATATCATCTTTATTCAACAGTAGAGTTATTTTCCTCAAAACGGTTGTTCAAGTGCTATCCTAAAACCTTGCCTCGTAACGAACAGACTTACCCT
>JABXWE010043592.1:0-12048 GCA_014611495.1 Limonius californicus | reverse complement strand
CAATATATTCAGTCAAGTAAAGTTTTATTTCCTAGTGTGTTTTGAAATCTTATATTTGGTAAAATTGTATTTTGGGGAGTCTTGCGCATTAATATTAAAGTCTGTTTCGCTCATGTTACACACATGTATCTAACATGTTGGATATAAGAAATTACAATTTTAAAATTAAATAAGTAATAAATTGTTAAAAATGTTTATTTTACAAATTGACTTTTGATATGTGCAAATTATTATACAAGATATTACTCTTTATCGTATTTGGTAAGTCATTTGTATGTTCTTACTTTTTTACTGATTCTTTCACAAACTTATAATTTTCAGATAATAATAATAATTGTATGAATTTCCTGTTTTGAGAAAGCTAATTAATATAGCGAAACGTAAACAAAATTTTTTAAAAAATGTATGTATAATTGTTTATTGATACTCGTTTAACAAAATTTTTAAAATGTATGTACTATTGTTTATTGGTGCTCTTTAAAATGGTTTCACTTTGTACAAAATTGATTACTAAAGAATAAAGTACAGTGATATTTTTGGCTGAATTGGTCTTATTAAATAATAATTATTAATTGATAATTTAACAGCCGTGATACTTAAAATTTATATTTTAAAAGTAATTTAATGTTACTGACTTAATTTGATGCTTGTACGATAGTTTGTTGTTTAGTAACTTTGCGAATGAAATTTTCATAAAATTATCAGTTTTACGAACAAAATTGTATAATCACCTTTAACAACAACGAATTTAAAACAGCAATGCGCCAACGTCATTATACCACCATGAAACTTCTAGTCCACAAAGCAAATTATTCTTTAACTATACAGAGAGTAACTAAAATGCTTGTCCAAACTTTAGGCGCGAGTTCTCCACATCAAGACAAGAAATAAATTTCAAATAAACAAGAATACAAAAACGCTTCATTATGGAGTTGCAGCCATCTAAAGTGAGACTTGTCCGACTACTTCTATGGGGATTAAATCGCGGCGTAGATTCAAGACAACAAGACAATAAAAACAGTTCATATAAACATTTGACCGAAACCGCTTAGTTTACAAGATATAACTCAACAAATGTTTTATCTACATATAATCTTATTTATTAACACTAAATGGGTTGTTTTTCCATTTTCTCCGAAATATTCTGGCACTGTTGGTAACTTTCCTGTATTTAATTTTGTATAAAAATTTTAATAATCAACTTAAAATTCACGTGTGTCAGTATATTCTACAGCTGTCACGCTTTTCGCTTCTTTGTCGTTTGCGTTTGAATTTTGTGTTTGCAATTTTCCTCTGAATTAAGGGATCTCATGGTTTTCTCCACTTCCTCTTTCCATCTAGTGCATCTTGCACGCTTCTTCTTTCAGGTGTAACCCAATTTAGCAACCTGTAGAGCCACCTTAGATTTGTCATTCGGTTTAAATGTCCCTAACATAGCAGGTCCCTTTTTCCAATTGTACCATAATCAAGCCTTCTACTTGTAGTTTCATTCCTCGCCCTGGCCAGTCTGGATACTCTGCAGCTTTTTTTCCAGAAGCCCATTTCTACTGCAGCCAGTCTTCCAATCTTTTGTGTATAATCAACACTTCATATGTTGTAATGCTCTCTCTGATAATTTTGTACATTGCTTTCTTTGCTTATTTGGTGATATCGTTACTCCGCAGGACCAGTTCAACAGTTGTATTGACTTTCTGCCTTGTCCTCTTCTGCTTATTATATGTCTCTTTCTCTTATGCCATCGTTCGTGACCGTTACTCCTTAATACTTATATTCTTGGCAGGTTTTAATTATACCTTTGCCTGTTACGATATCGTATCCATTTCCTCCTATCATCAAATATTTAGCTTTTTTCGTGTTTAGTGTTAGTCCTCATTTGTTATATTGTTCTACAAGTTTTCTTAGTAAGAATTGTATGTTATTGTTTCACTGCTTCTTGAATTTTCTTATTTGATGAAAGTTTCTTCCTGCCAAGAAAAAATTTTAAGCGGAGAATATATGTATGAAAGCTGGTATGAAATAAATAAGGTATATGTGGCAGCAAATCCTATTTTATGTTGTTGAGTATTTTCATGAAAACAACACTTGTATGTGCACGTGCATGCTTCTGAAAGCCAGTATGACCCTGAAGTATCTCCCAAGAATATGGAGACTAACCAGAGTGGTTTTCATACCCAAGACTGGTCGGGCTGACTATTTTCAGGCCTACAGACCGATTAATTTTTCGTCATTTATACTTAAAACAATAGAAAAGTTGCTCGACAAGCATATCAGGACCGGTGTGTTGGTAATCACTCCACTACACCGTGATTAGTTTGAATACGAAGCAAAACTATCAACAGAAACAACAATCCATCACCTCGTTAGAAGGGTGAAAACAGTGCTGGAAAATAAGGAGATTCTTCTAGAGGCGTTCCTGGCAGTTGAAGGAGCCTTTAATTAATATATCATTTAACTCCATCACAACAACCATGAGAAATCTAGGTCTGGAAATGACGTGCTGCAGGTGGCTAGATGCTCAGAGGTAGGGTGGTCTACACATCGCTGCTCGATGAGACGCTGACAGTGCGGGTCGCAGGGGAATACCCGCAATGGGGAGTCCTCACTCCTCTGATGTGGAACCTTGTCATGAACGAATTGCTAGTAAAGTACAGCAACGAAGACTTCTCAACCCTACGTTACGCGGATGGTTTAGTTATTCTAGTAGAATTGAGGTTAATTAATACAGTCAGGGAATGTATGCAAATGGGCCTGAACGTAGTAACCAGGTGGAGAGAAGGGAAGGCTTAAAAGTCAGTCCCCTGAAAACCACCATAGTACCGTTTACGAGAAGGAGGAATCAAGATGGTCTGAATCCTCTCCACCTAGGCAGTCAACTAATCAATCTGTGAAGAGAAGTAAAGTACTTGGGGTAATCCTAGACTCCAAGCTTACCTGGAACCAGAATATAAAGAAAGTAATCACAAAAAGCAGAAATTACCCACGCGGGCCGGGACAGAACACAGAGGTTAATTGACAGCATCGGAGATGCTATGTTTGACATGAGAACGGACCATATGACGTCAAAACACCTAACACCTACACTTTTCGAGGAAATAATTCAGGATCGAATGGAGGCTGGACAGCATTTTCCTCCTGGAAACCTAATCTAGGTATACGAACGTCTCAAAAACGGAGACAGGTACCGGAGCAGGAGTATATAGTGTAAAGCCAAGACAAAATCTTAGCTTTCCACTTAAAAGGTACGGCTCCATTACTCCTACTGAAATATACCCGATACTACAATATGCGCGAATAAACAATAAAAGAGCTTACGCAGGCTGGGGTATCTATATCCTATCGGACAGCAAGGCGGCCCTTAAAGCACTCTCAAGCCTAAAAGCCTCATCCACACGCTCTGGAAATGCCACGAAGAACTTGATGACCTGGCAGGGCGGAAGGGCACAACATTGTGAGACTGCTCTGGATTCTGGACCACTGCGGGATCGAAGGTAACGAAAAAGCAGATTAACTCGCAAGGCACGGTTCTACAGGGACCTACTACGGTCCTGAACTTGCATTTGAAGCATCAATAAATGCAATCCGTAGCTTTATCAGCAAACTAATTTGCAACCAACATAAAAGTTACTGGACGTGCCGATCAGGGTTAATCCATAGCAAGGTATTTATTAAAGAACCTTGCACAAACAGAAACACAGAACTGTTTATGTTAAGCAGGACACAGCTGAGAATCCTTAACGGACTCCTGACAGGCCACGCGACTGTCAAGGATCACCTCAAGAGTATTAGGAAATTCGATGGAGAATGTGAGGTATCAGCAATCGCATTGCGTATTCTATGCAGCAACGATGCGCTGGCTGGTGAAGAAAGCGCATATTCGGGTAAGTAACCATACATGGAACCGGAAGACTTTAATACACACCCCGTTAGTGACGTGTGCGCTATGGTACAAGGAAGAAAGTTCACGGATTGGATGTGAGTAACTACCAGGGTGAACACAATAAACCTTATAGGCTGAAGTGTCTACAGAACCAAAGATAGACGAACTCAGGGGAAAGAAGAAAAAATGTGCACGTTCTTTGCCTTGATAAGAAAGTTTATGCGCTGAATCTAATTTTTTTGATAAATATTTTTGCATCACCGTCATCTACAGTCTATTAGTTCCGCTACCGAGCACCGGCTTCTTCTTTGCTACGCGTTTCTCCTCAGCGCTAAGGTAGAACCACTTGCAACCTACAGTTTAATGTTGAATCCAAAAAACAGAACTTGTAGAAAATGTTTTAGGCATCAAGGTCGTACGATTTACCCTTCGTGGTAATGCTGGGGGATCTAACCCAAGCCATAATTAATGTTTTGTCCAGAAAGCGAGCTTGAATTATTCGGCAAACCTCGATGGTTTTTGTACAAGTTCTTTATTAAAACCAAATAGCGATATCTTTATATTTTTATATCTCTTAACTGAAGAATTAGGTTTGAGAAACTATCTCATTTCAAAGCGATCAACAATAACGTAAGAATACTCTGCTACTGAATGTGGTGATATGTCATAATCACGTATGTCAGATTAAAAAGAAGAAACTGCGACGATCGTCATTCATATGGATATCAGAAACTAATACTTCGTGTTTCAAACTAATGAATAACTGAGCTATACGTTGATAACTGTTAGATAATTATAGTAATTGCCATAGGCTGTATGGCTCGTGTAAAGTTTTCCACAGACAACCTTACGATAAACTTTGTTAATAGTACTGTATGTAAGCAATAATATTTCAGCAAATTCTGTAAATCATATTTTTAAACAAAACCCCCAGTTTCTCTTCGAAGCTTGTAATCATATTAATACGAATGTTTTTCCTGTCGTTATTAAACCGAACAATTGTGCAAGTTCAAAGACCCTGCAACAATATTATTTCTATGTATTCATGCAATTAACAAAAAATGCAAAATATGACAAAGAAACAGTCACGCCAAGTTGAAGTAAAGGACTTTATCGTGTTCATGTTACAAGAAAATGTGAGTGAAAATTCCTTTCAAGTAGTCGCCGAGGAAGTGAATTCCTACACTCCAAAAATGTGCCTTACAACATCGTAAGCATTTTTTAACAACAAAAATTTTCGATTGTGTATCCCTGATAGCGGGATAGTCCACGAAACTTGATTTACTTCTCAATGCATAACGACTACTTCAAAAGCAATTCCTTTGTGCTTCTATAGCTATACAGGACATAATTTGTTTTGCTCCTTGACGGTGTCCTGAATATTACCTTTGTTCCAACTAAAGCTATAGTAAAATAAGAACGGGCATCTGATACTTTTATCCGAAATAACGAGTATCCTTGCAGCAGGGATTGTAACTCGTGGAATATCGGGAATGCTTTTACGTGTTATGCTTTTCTCTAGCTTCCAATCTCATTTAAAATTCGGAATTCGTTTGCAAGGGAACATTATAATTGCGGTTGATATTTTTCATTCCAAGCCCGCGGCCGTATTTTTAGATTTATAGATATTGGCGCTGGTACGTAAAACTGCAGATGAAATTGTATTCAGCGAGAGATTGAAATATCTATCTCATTTTATTACGAGACGCTTTGAAAGGCTTCACAATAAATAAAAATACGGTATCTTATAAATTTGCTGTGGAACATCGGTTCAGTTTCAGGTGCTATTAGGAACGATATTTATTTGACAACCCAAGGAACAACGCAGCAGTATTTTTATTTCAACCCCCCATTTCCAGAGTAAATTTAATATTGTTAACTCGGTAGCTTTGTAGCTATTATATTCATGCTGGAAGATGTTTACATGACACGCGAACGGAGAAATTAACTTTCATACTGTGAATTTTAATACCTAATAAGTTTGACTAAATTCCAGCTCAAATTAGTGTTGCTAAGATAACAGAAGTTCAGCGTTGGAACTGTTCAAGCTGTCTACGCTAAGATAAATTTTGTATGCCTGTAATGGAGAATTAATTTCTAAACAAGTTTCTTACACTTTATGTTTGTGTTTTTCAAAACTAGTTCAATTTCCCCAGTTAATTTCCCATGATATAATTATAACAGACATAGATAGTAGCAATACAAGTATTAAATGTGAAATTTCCTTTTCCGCTAAAAGTTGGAAAAGTATCGATATTTTTAAAATACTGAATTGGCATTAGCATACGGAAGTACAACGTCAGAACTGCTCAGCGACAACTGGTTTAAACCAATCAAACAATTGGTATCAAAAAACGCATTACCTCAAATATTTGAGAAAAATTTTTGGTAACAATATATTACAATTTACAATCTGCCTCATACGAATATTAAGTAAATTTATTGACAAAAATTTAAACATGTAAGGGGACCACTAAGTAGTGTTTTAGTGCTACGGGAAGTTTCGTGGTCAAGATCTATCCAGCCTTCTTTTAAGTAGATCGTCGTTTAGTAGCTGATCAACAAATTCGTTTTCGTGACCAACGAACTTTCCCTGGTATTTTACACCTGTTTTATGGATTTTCTCTGTGACGAACGGGCTTTTTAGGTCTTCTTGTAACATTTTATTCGTAATATACCAAAGTGCGTCCACCAATGTTCGAAGCGCTTTTGGTTGAAAGCTTTGGCTAGTTTTGATATGTGTCGGCTTGGCACACCACCACAGCTGCACTCCATATGATCACATCAGCTTCAGCATGGTCTTGTATAATAGCACTTTATTATTTACTGATAACTTCTATTTCTGTCCTATGAGCCACAGTGCTTCTTCTCTTCTTCTTCTTCCTCTTGTTTTAGGCCGAAGGCCTGTTTGTTATAATATTTTGATTATTCTTGAGAAACGGGTGTTCGTCCTGGGCATCGTGACTGAGATGTCTGCTCGCGTTTCTGTTCCATATGTCATAATTAGTCACACATAGGTTTTATATATCTTAGCTTTGATATTCATCTCCTTATTGTTCCATATGATGTCCCTAATGTATCCTGAGGCTCTTGCGGCTTTATTGGTCTGTGTTTTTTACATATGTTGCTGGTTGTCTGTCACTTGAGATTTCGACTCCTAAATATTTAGGTCATTTTTTGTTCAATTATTTTATTATCAACAACTATTTTGCATTGTATTGTTCTTTGGAAATTCCTAGGAATTCAGTTTTGTCTATAGATATCTCCATGTTACATTCTTTAGCTATTAGATAAACACCGTGGACAAGTCTTTGCAAGTTATCTTCATCTTCTGACATAACCACGGCATCGTAAGTGTAGAATATTGTTTTAAGTTATTCGTTACCTATGCGATATCCTATGTTTCTGTTCTTAACTTTTTCTTTAATTTTATCCATGACTACATTGAACAGGATAGGGCTTAGAGAATCTCATTGTCTAATTCCGATGGAAAGGGGGACGTCTGTGAATTTGTTATTTATTCGTATTTTTGTTTTTATGTGAGTGTCTAGTTGTTTAATAGTTGTTATTACGCCCATGGGTACGTCATTTTCTTCTAGTATTGCTTCATCTTCGAGTTTTATTCTGTCATAAGCCTTAATTAAATCTATGAAGCACATATATAGCGGTTTATTATACACAAATATGGTATCCGTTGTAGATTTATTCTTCTGGAAGCCTTGTTGTTTTTCGTTCCGGCGAATTTCACCGACTATAATCGTTTTTAGCATGTTTGTGAATAGTTTCATTGTCGATTTGAGCAATGTTATACCCCTGTAGTTTTCCGAAATGTTCTTGTTTCCTTTTTTAAATGCCGGAATTGCTATGCTGCTCTTCCATCTATCTGGTATTACCCCAGTAACTAACATTTGTTGGCAAACGTTGGTTAGTACTACAATCAGATCTTCACTTCCATATTTGAGTAATTTGTTTGGAATCTTGTCTGGTCCAGGAGCTTTTCGGTTTTTCAGTTTCCTTAATGATTCTGTTATTTGTTTTTTTGTTAGTTTCGTTTGTTGTTGCCCATTTCGTATTAATTGCACTTCTTCTGTATCGTTGTCGGTGTACACATTCTTAAAATAGTTTACCCATGATGTTTCATCAACTGATTGTGTTTGTACATAATCGTTCACATCTTGTCTTCTCCTTTTTATCATTCCCCACAGTCTCCTTTGTCCCCCTAAAGATCGTGTTTCATATGCTCCGTGAGTTTAGTCCAATAGTCTTTTTTAATTTCGCGGATTCGTGCATTTACTTGATTTCTTATTGTGGTATATATGGTGCTTTCCTGTATTGTTCAGTTGTTTAGGTACTTTAGGTATACCTCTCTCTTTTTTGTGCTAGTTCTTTTGCCTCCTGGTTAAACTACATCTTAACACATCTTTTACATTAATGTTCATTTGTCTAACTCCTAATGCTTCGTTTGCTACTTCGTTAATATTTGTTACTATTTCCCCCCAAGGTGTTCCGAACTCATCTTCTGTATTAATAGCATTTGTTCTGAGCTTTTGAAATAATCGACTCGAATATAAAATCTGTGTACTTTCGTCTGTGATAGATTCAATGTTGTGTTTTTGTCTGATTTCTGGTTGTAGTTTCTTCTTCAGCTATACGTTTAGTCTTAGATTGCAGAGATCGAGATGCTGATCTATATTTGCGGACGTCGGGATCTTACATCTAGTATTTGTGATGGATGGATAACTCTGTTAGATATTATATAGTCTATAGTTGAGACCTGCCCTCTTGAGTTCGACCAGATGATTTTGTGTAGGTTGTTGTGCTTAAAGAAGGTATTGCTTATTCTAAGGTCATTTGTGGGGCAGAAAGTAACGAAAGCGTCTCCGTTGCTGTTGGCTTGATATTCATTGAAGCGATGTTTCACTCCGTTTAATGGTACGTTCCCTATTCTGCCATTCATGTCTCTTATTATAAGAGTCTTTTGTCCTTTCGGTATTTTATTGATATCCTATTGTAGTGTTTCGTAGAAGGCATATACTTCCTGTTGCAGTTTATTTTCGTCAGGAACATATCTGTCGGATAAGAAGTAAAGCCGTGGGTTCCGTGCCACTGCGATGTGTGACACGTTAAAAATCACTACTGAAGTTGGAATTACCCCAGATAGCCAAAATTCTTAGTTAGGGTGTACAATAAGCCGATTATGGCTGCAGTGCTTAGAGATGCTTGGAAAACCGCGTCCTAGATATCGCTCTTTCAAATCAACAATCAACAACAATCCGACACCTGCTGTAGCTCTTTCACATTTGTCCTTTCCGCTATATACCAACGCATCCTGATATCGTACTATCCCTTTACCTTTTCGTTTAGTTTCAGATACGGCATAGAGGTCTGTGGCGTGCTCTTCCATTTCGAGTAGCACTTCCTGTTCTTTCCCATTCCAGGTCACTATATTCCAACATCCGCATCTCATTACGCTGTTTCTCCATTTTTGTTTCTTCATCTTTCTTTTAGATGTTGATTTTCTCGTTTTCGGCGGTTTCGTCAACGTGCGACCATTCCGATTTCCATTCCGAGGCTGGTTATTGGTTCTGTGAGCAATTCAATAATATAATCATCTCCGGTACGGTGCTTAACCTTGCCACAAAGGGATGGATGGACCTTCTCTGGTCTAGATCCATTCTGTTATGCGATAACAGGGACACCTCGAGTAGGATGCGGTTCTTCACCAAGCACAGTGATCTTGAGTAAAGAGAGTCTAAGAACCTTAAGGCCTAGACTATCGCTTCATCTACCCCTGGATACATCTACCCTCGACTCCGAGCCACAATGCATTTGTTTAAATTTAAGACTTAATTGCAAGCCTTTCATTTGTATGTGTTTATGTGATGTTAGTCTTCGGTCCATATGTAATCCAAGATATTTAACTTGGGTTTTAACGGGCAGTGGCGAGTTACTTATTGTTACTGGTGGATGGGTCCTGTTTGCGAAAGTGACTTGTGCTGATTTGGACTGGTTCACTTTCATACGCCATTTCTTGGGCCATTTCCTGGTTTCGAATGTTATCAGACGCTACTTGAGGGTCTTCAATTGTAGAGAGAATCGCTTCGTCATAAACAAACGTTGCGACTACAGTATTTTCCATTTCAGGCATATCCATTGTGATAGACAAAATTCAAAGTTAGGGTGTACAACGGGCCAAATGTGACCTAAGTGCATAGAGATGCTTGGAAATCCGCGACTGAAATGTCGCTCAATCAAAACAACAACAATACCTAGATTTAGTGTGCAATGCAATTATATGCTTCTATCCATAAACTCTGCCCGAAACAAAATTTTAAAAGTTTGTTATTGTAAATATAAATTGAAGAATATTAATGTATAAAATTATGTGTTATCTAACATTTCCATTACACCTTGAGCTAATGTGCGAATCAGCGCTACTTTTTTTGAAAAGTAGAGGTTATTGGTGTATAGTATAATTTTTCTTCGTTCGTATCGTAAATACAAAAACATAATTATTATTTAAAACTTATAAAAAACTATTTTAGAGAAAATTTTGTTACACAACTTTTTCCCATCTTTTCTGGGATTGTAATAGATATATATGGCTGTGTTATTTACCCTATATAATATTATTATTATAAACTATACTTAAACTATAGTGATCTTACGACATAACCTAAATATGAGGTGATTTTTGGTTTCGTAATACCTTATGTATGTATGAAAGGCTATTTTGATGATTGGAAGATTCTTTTTACCTGAAATTGTTTATAATTAGTTTCATTATCATGTAAGGAAGGTTATTTAAAAGATTGTATTAATTAAAATTGATAATTGGATACCTAATAAGAGAATAAGGTCTTGTACGATCTTCGGAAAGTGCTGCGTAGTGCTACTTTTGGATTAAAATTGATCTTGTGAGTAAACATTCCGTAGAGAATGATGTTAAAACATAGTAGTGAGACGTGGGACGTTAATTTGAGTACTGTGGGCAAATAAGGGAGCCCTAGAACATAAAAAACTTGATTATTGTTGGTTTATGTCTTGTAAATATTTGTGTGACAAGTTGTATTTGTATTGTATGGTATTAATATTGTTGTAAATAGTTTATATGTTGTTTGAGGAAGGTGTTAAAGCACTTTTGTTTTGTTGAAGTAGATTATTTATTAACTAATATTGAAAATTAATTGAAATTATTAATTTTGAAGGTTAGAACCTTGTTTTTGGTATTTATATTATTATTAGTATTTGGGAAGGATGTGTTCTTGCATATTTAATTGTATTGTAAAATTTAGATTATGATTTTCATGATTTTATGCCTTTATTGTTAAATTTTGGATATTTTGAATGTTTAAATACTTGTAATTTTTTAAATTCAAATGTTGTCATATTTGGTACTAAAACAATCGTAATTTTATGAAGATCATAAATATGAATCTAGTTTTTCGAATCATAATTTAATTTTATTGTATTTTGTAAATTTAAAATGTTAATTAACAATTGAAAATGTAAACAATAATTTTAAGCGATTTGATTGGTCCATTTTAAATATTCATTTGCGTAAAACGTCCAATTTGGTATGATTTTGGGAATTTAGTTGTTTTTTGTATTTGAAGCAGAAGGACGCATTTTCTGGTTTCCTGTAAATTAAATTTTAAGTTATTAAGCATCAAATTCGTTTAAAAGTAGGCGTGGCTTCAGTCTTGTTAAAATAAAAATCTTCAAAGTTTATATTTTGTGAAAATTATAAAGTGTAAACAATTTTCAATTAAGTTAAAATATTGTTGAGTGTTAAGTGTTTATTTAAAAATTAAAATTGCATTTTTACCTGAAGTATAAGTTTAAACTGAGTTATTTATTTCAACGTCCTCATAACCTAAAATAAAAAGTGAAATTAAAAGTAAGTTAATTACTTCGATTTAAAGAATAAACAACTTACTTATATCAAGTGATAAGAGTATAATAAAATTTGGAAGTGTTCACTGGAAATTATACAACACTTTAATTAAATAATTTGATGGTTTGTACGAGTGCGAGGTCAAATGTGCCACCAGAAGTAAGGCTGTCTGGATGAAATTGGCGGGATTCAGCTGACAGTGCATTCCAGGAAATTTGGGTGTACATTGGACGGCAACATTTTTTGATGTACACTAAACTTCAACAGTTTGGAT
>JABXWE010043591.1:0-13307 GCA_014611495.1 Limonius californicus | reverse complement strand
GACTTCTCGAACATAATGCGCATAAATAACATTAACTTAAATAGCCTACATTCGACGAAATTTGTGGGAATAGTTGTTGATCGGCATTTTCAATGGAAAGAACACACCGATGAAGTTATCGTAAAAATTAATAAAGCCATCTATTGCCTACGCAGGCTTAAACCCATTTGTGATACATCAACTCTTCGTACCATATACTTTGCTTATTTGGAATCTATACTTAGATATGGGTTAGTTTATTGGGGAAACTCAATTTATCTGTCAAATATTCTAAAATTACAAAAGAAAGCTTTAAGAATCATCTTTGGAATGAATAGTCGAGACAGTTGTAGGCCTATTTTCAAAGCACAGAGTATTATGACAATTTTTAATCTATTTATCTACGAAACTTCACTATTCGTATTTAATAACAAAGATAATTTCCTGCAAAATTCCGATATTCACAATTATAATACAAGAAATAACATGTTACGGGTTGATAATGCCAAAAGCTCAGTTTATTTTAAATCCTACATGTTCAAATCCGTTACATTTTTCAATAAGCTTCCTGAATCCATTAAAATAAGAGATAACTTAAAACCCTTCAAAACTGAGCTAAAGTTGTATTTAACCGAAAACGTTTTCTATACGCTTGACGAATTTCTAAATTCCTAAAGTACCTAGTATAGTTATTAATATTATAGTCACCTATGGTCTTATGCTGTACCTGTATTTGTGTATATTTTGATTCTTGGAATTTGTAATGTTTGGGTCTTTTACGAAATGTGATATAAATTTGTACGCCACTGGCATTATTTGCAAATAAATTACTTACTTACTTACTTACATTACTATTTTCGTAAAATTTGACATTTGTTATTATGAAAATAGTGGCAGCTTACAAATTGAGCGAGTGGTTTGTTTACAGTGAGCATTTAGAAAAAGCAATTTTATGAAAAAATTTAAATTTCACGTGAAGGTTTTCGTTGGATGATTTTTTGCGATTTTAGTAAAGGCCTAACTCAACAGCAATGCATAGAATCGCTTCGTTCAATTTTGGTAATGAAGCATCATCAGACAATTAGCCGTGAAAAAGCTCTGTTCCCAACGGATTCCGCATAATTTGACCGAAGCGCAAAAAAAGGTTCGTGTTAATTGGTGTAAGGAAATGCTCACAAAATGCGACCAAGGAACTGCAAAATTCGTATACAACATCGTAATAGGTGACGAAACTTGGATATATTCGTATTAACTGGAAACTAAGCAAAAATCCACTGTTTGAGTGTTCCAAGATGAACCGAATCCCACAAAACTTGTTCGTTCACGAAACACCTCCAAGAAAAGGATCGCTTGTTTCTTCGGTTATACTAGACATGACGCAAGCATTCGCTTAGAGGATCGAAGAACAGTTAAAGCTGAATGGTATACAACAATATGTTTGCCAGAAGTCATCGACGAAATCAGGAAAGACAACCGAAAACGTCGTATCATTCTTCATCATGACAATGCCAGCTCTCACACAGCACGTCAAACAAGTGTTTTTTTGAAGGAGAAAAACATCGAATTAATGTCTTATTGACCGTATTCACCTGATTTATCGCTTAACGACTTCGTTGTGTTCCCTAATGTCAAACAAAAATCCGTGGACAACGATTTTCATCACCTCAAGAAGCTGTTGAAGCCTTCAAAAAACATGGTTTTGAGATACCAACTTCAGAGTGGAAAAAATGTTTCGAGAATGGGTTTGAACACATGCGAAATTGTATAAACCTTAAAGTCGAATATTTTGAAAAACAATAAAACAGTTTGTTCCAAAAAATGTGCTGCACTTTGACGAATTTACGATGCGGCGTTATGAACTCGACGCTGGAGTTCTTCAACTGTGTCGACTGGAGTACTGTAAACAAATTGCTTCATATGACTCCATACAAAAACAAATCACAAGGATTAAGTCAGGCGATCTCGAGGACTGCAAGATCGGTCCTTTGCGGCCTATCCAACGATTTGGAAACATGTTATTTATCCAAGCTGTCACTTGTAAGCATAATGAGGTGCAGCGCCATCATGAAGATAAAGCATGTTCTGCCACGTGCGTAGCGGAACTTCCTCTAACAACTCTGGTAGAACATTTTCCAAAAAATAGAGGTAACCATTACCATTTAACCGTCTGGAAAAAACGTAGAGACCAATAAGATGATCTCCAGCGATTCCAGACATTAATGGAAAATGATTGCTGAAAGTGACATTCTCGAATTTCATTAGGATTTTCATCACTTCAAATGTGCGTTTTATGTATGAACCCCATTTCGCGAGAAACCAGCCTCGTTAGTTGCTAAGATATTGGCCACAAAATTTGGATTTTCACCTTGACTATGTTGAAGCCATTCGCAAAAATGAACACGACGATATACATCTCCTGGTTTCAGAGCCTGAACTTTTTAAATATGAAATGAATGTAATCCTTGTTCTTTGAGAGTTTGCCAAACTACAAACTGGGAAACTCCTACCTGATTAGCAAGACATCATGTACTTATTTGTGGATGGTTTTCCACTTCCTGCAAAATCTCCTTTTCGGCATAGAGGATTCGATTCTCACGTTGCCGGCCAATATCGCGTTTGTTCGTTGCAAAGGATCTAAAATCTCTGAGGTGTTGAACCATACTCACGCAGGTTTGCGTGTTGGGCAGTCGCCATCGAGGGAAACGTTCACGGTACAAATCTCGAGCAAGTACAGCATTCCTACTGGCCTGTCCATAAATTAATACCATATCAGTCCTCTCAGCATTAGTAAAATCCATTTTACGGTATTTTTCAAAACGAAAACGTGAATGTGACATTTAAAAAACAGCCTTCTTTGTTTTTTAATTACTTATTTCAAAAATACCTGTGGCTATCAAATTTTTTTAGAACAATTTCAACCTGCTTTTTTTTGAAAACTGAAGTTAAATATTTCTATTTCATGGCGCGATGGGTATTGACAACAATTTTTGCATAAGACGTTATTAGACGGATCGTGTTATTTTACCATCCATCACCATGTAAACCCATGCTCTCATCGGCAAATTAAAATATATTTGTATTTCCAACACCGTACTTGTTATATAAAATAATTATCACTGCACGATTTATAGTAAATAGTTGTATCAAATACTTTAATATATTAATACAGGAAACTCATATAAGTTTAGCATGATGAAATGCGAGACATTGATAGTGGCGTCATCTAAGCAGGTCGGTGGGCAAGTTTCAGTAAATTTGGATAATAAATTTACAGATTACTGTTTTAAATTCATTTTAATAAATAAAAACCTAACCCTACAAAATGCTATAAACTTATTAAACTTACAAAGTAAAATAAAATATCATAATTATCAAATATTATTAATTAAATAAGGGTTTTGCTATAAGAAAGTAAATGGCATTTGCTTTAAATGTGCCACAAATGTTTTCGACAGCTGCCAAATACAAATCTTAGTGGCCCACCAAGCCGCACGGAGCGCTGCAGTCAGTGTCACGAGTTTTTCGGCCAAGTTTCCTGTATTAATATATTAAAGTATTTGGTTGTATCGAAACAGCGGTTTTGGTATTAAAACTACATAAACCACTACTTTTCAATTTTGTTTCCAACGGAGCATAAATCTACATTTCCGTTTCCAACACCTTATTTGTTAAATGCAATTATTATTACTGCAGAATTCACACTAAATTACTTCACGGAAACAGTTTTTAAATTATTAGAAACTCATTAAACACGATTAATAACTGAGTGTTCCATTTTTAACACCCTCTTTAGTAAACTTAATAATTAGGCAATGATTGGTCAGAGCTGTCAAATTGTTCTCCCTCGTAGACAATGACAAACCAGCGAGGTATTCTGCTAAGTAAATTTTCCCTGGAGTAGAAGTGTTTATACACTTCCCGCAGTTCGAAGGTCACGTTAAGCTGTAGTGTCCTCTATGTCTATGGTATTTCACGAGATGTGTTCAATTGAAACCCATCTTTGCTTTATAAAAATTGTATTCAACTATTTAATTACAAATAATTACCGCCACAGTTAAGGCACCTATCCCATTGTTTTATTAACCGACGTATACCCTGTTCATAGAATTCTTGTGACTGCTGACTGAAGAAGTCTTTCACAGCTATCTGTACTTCTACGTCAGACTCAAAATGCCGACCTTTTAACACCTTTTTCAGCGGTTCAAAAATATGGAAATCGCAAGACGATAGATCCGGGCTATAGGGTGGATGCTCTAAAACCCTCCATTTCTTTCGTTGAAGATTTTCTTTTACCACATTAGCAACATGAGGCCTAGCATTGTCGTACAGCAAAATGACCCCGCGCGTAAATTGTCCTGGACATTTCCATCTTATTCCTTGAGGATGCTTGTTCAAAGTTTCATTGTACATATTTGCATTGACATTTACTCCAGGTTCCTTAAACTCTATCAACAAGGGTCCTTCATGGTCGAAAAAAAATGTTAACATCACTTTGCCCACAGAATGTTGTACTTTAAACTTCTTCGGTAGTAGTGAACTCGAATGTTTCCACTGCATCGACGATAACTTTCTGAATGGCTCGTAGGAATGGCACCAAGTTTCGTCACCAGCAACTATTGACAGAAGAAAGTCATCACCATTTTCCCAATAGTCTGTGAGGTGTTGCAGAGATAAGCCCATTCGCAAGTATTTTTGTTCATTAGAAAAGAGACGACGAATCCATTGCGAACAAACTTTGCTGTAACTCAGATTACGAAGAATACTATGGACAGATCCTACACTCACACCAACAATTTCTGAAATTTCTCTAATTGAAATTCGGCGATTTTCTCTAATAAGGCCTTCCACACATGCCATATTGTTTTCTGTTAATGCAGTACACCGTGCACCTGGTCGCGGCTCATCCATGGTCCCCTCTTTTCCATTCTTAAATTTTCGGCACCATTCCTTCACAGTCGGGTACGCAATACATGCACTCTCATACACTGCTTGCATTCGCGTATGAATCTCCAATGGCTACACACTCTCAGCGCATAAAAAGTGTAGGACCGCACGCTGATCAAACTTGGACTGATTTTCAACAGCAAACGCCATTTCGAAATCGAAGTTTTAAAAGTCCGAATCAAATTCAAAAGCCCGAAATTAATTAATGTGTTGCTTACAAACACTACTAACATTAACAAACCTCATTTGAATTATTGCATTTGTTTGCAAGATAAAGTTGATCAAAGATGAGTTTCAGTTGAACAAGCCTCGTAAAACGCGCAACACTGACACATTAAATGGACAAAAATTCAAAGTAATTTAATAATTGCAGTAACAAGATCGTGTAAATCTAACAACTCTCAATTGGCTAGCAAACTGCAAAAAGCATTCAAAATCTACTAACTATTAATATTTAGTCAGCTATATGCCCATGTAATGATTTTGATTTTATTTTTTAGAGTGCACTACCCCTATCGTAATTTACCGAGACCCAGAAGATTTTATAATTTGGACCCTATTTCTGTTTCAAATTTAACAAATTTTCCCTACGGTGTGAACTGTGAACACAGTAGAAACGGTTTTTTTCGACTATAATATAAATAATAAGATTTTTAATTAATTGCAATAATGATAACAAATGTATACACTCAACAATACAATTAAACTTTATAGTTATAATATTTATATGAGTGTGCATTATACATTATTTATTTGTAATAGAAATAAAAATATTTAAAAATTAATCAAGAAAGCACCTACATTTGAATGATGTAGGCAACCAAACGGACTAGCCTCAAATTATTTCCACTACTGCATTTTCATGCTTTTACTGTCTCTCTGTCTCCAAGGCGGTAAGCTGTGTTTAATGCCCACGAGAGATTCGTAAAAATGGTCAATTTTAGACAAGGTTATTTGGTGGTTTCATATTTTTTAATTGATCCGGTCATCTAAAAAATAAGTAACTTAGCTTTAAATGCATATTGCACTAGTCTTGAACTGTCTCTGTCTCCAAACTATATGATCACAGACAAGTCAAAAAATCTTAATCTAAACCAACTATTTACAAGATATGAGCAATTTTATGTTTCAAGTTTTAAATATTCATAAACATACCGACTTAACGTCCTGGGACTTTTGTGTTTTAGGTTACCGAAAAAGTCAGTGAGTGTACATGATGCGTACTTACACTCTTTACAGAGTTCTCATAAGTCCAATATTGGCATTATTTAAATAATTTGGAAATTGTTCTTCTTCTTTATGAGGTGTAGTGCCAAAATTTACACATTATACAAATATTTTTAAATATACAGGGATACTCGCTATAGAGAAACTACTTGAATGTATTATTTTTTAAATAGAACAACGTGTATATTTTTACATTTTTGAATTCAGCGTAAAATGATCTTTCCTGTTTGATTATTTTAAATGAGGCATCGCCGAGTTTATCTAAAAACTGTGAAAATTTTAGACGGCACAAGGTTTAACAATTTAATTCGGTGGGTGAATACTACGATTAGTTAAGAATACATATTTGGCAGTGATGTATCCAAGTGATGTATTAAAACGACACAGCCACCAAACATTAATTTTATTATACATGGTGTTTTCTACACCAGCACAAATTTAATTTATTGCAAACAGCATTTTCTCAATTTTTTAAATGAAACACTGGGTATACTACTATATTTTTGAATTAGCACGTTAAATTTTCCACAATTTTTATTTTTACTTTTTCAATACAAACCCTTGAATTTTCAATCTTTTTATTTCTATCTAATTTAGTAGCCATGATTTTAACATAAAGTGAGCGAGGATTGGAAATGGAAAGAGCAACTCCTTAACTTTTTCCAAAAACTGTTTGTCACTAACAAGTCGACCTTCACCCAAAGGAATAGAAAACCCAAGAATTATAAGTTAATGAACAACGACAATGAAGTGAAGTGTAAATGCTTGAAGTGGTTGAAGAGGCTTGCGGACGATTTTTTGATTGGGCTCATTTTTTAATAGACATCAGAATGGTGCACAATGTTTGTGTTTCTTACAAAATGATTTGCTGGGACTTCTGCAAAATTCTAGCAGTTCTAGCAGGACGGTGCTCCAACACATTTCGCAATAGTACCTCGACAGTTCTTGAATCAAGAAACAGGTGTGTAGGTTGCAGCGGACCCATCAATTGACCACCTAGATCACCAGACTTAACGAATCAGGATTTTTTTCCTAGGGGACACATTGCATACCAGATCTGTGCAACTACTTCAGAAGATATGAGGCAACGCATAATAGTAGTTTGCTACACTTTCCGTTACGTTGTTGGGAGCACTATAAATATGTCGTTTTTGAAAAGACCGAAGATGTGTGTTGGAACAGAACATAGGTCACATTACACATTTTTATAAATAAATACTTGAAATGAAATAAAATAGTTTTTCTATCTGTTATTAATAATAAAAATTGTCAAATTATGCCAAAATCAGAGCTTCTAGATTAGATAGAAATAAGAAGTTTTATAATTCAACGGTTTGTAACGAAAAAGTAAAAATATTTCTGATCATATTGATTTTAGGTATAGGACAATACTCATAAAAATTGTGGGGAATTAACGTACCAATCTAAATATAATAATATACAGTGTTCCATTGAAAAATTGAGAACATACTCTTTGAAATAAATCGAATTTGTACTGGTGAAAAAGACGCCATGTATAATGACATTAATATTTGGTTGTTGTAGCGTTTTAGTACATCACTTGGCTACATAACTGCGAAATATAAATTCTTAATTAATCATAATACTCACGCACCGAATTAATTTATTAAACCTTGAGGCGGCCAAAATTTGTATCATGTAAAATCAACAACAAGAGGTCGTTTAAAAGATAATTTTACGATGAATTCAAAAATATTAAAATTTACAGGGTGCCCTATTTAAAAAATAGTACCTCCGCTGTAGGGAGTTACCCTGTATATTATATTATTATTATTATTATTTGTTTGGGGCTTTGGCCTTGGCATGCCTTTCGTTACCGCGACCCTTAATGGTTCTATTGTAACTTACAAGCCCTTGCCTTTGTTAGAGAAGTTGAAGGCTATTGAAAAAAACCTGAGGATGTCTCTGAGATTTAAGTCTCTTATTTCTATAGGTGTGCTAGTCTTGTGTGTGCGGCTTTTTCATTGCCTGGTATACCCTCGTGCCCTGGAACCCACCATAGAGTTACAGGTTTTTGCTGGCCAGTTGCTTGAGGTTGCCTAGGCATTCCCAGACAAGCTTGGATTCACAGCTATAGGCTTTCAGAGCCTTTATTGCCGCTTGACTGTCTGTTTGAATATCGATTTTTGCACCTTTATAACCTTTCCTGAGGTTTATTCTAGTGCAGAGGTTTATGGCATAAACCTCAGCTTGGAAGATGGTAGTTCTGGTTCCAAGGGCTTCATAGATGCGGCAGCCAGGGCCGTATACGCCCGCGCCAGTGCCTCCTTCCCCCATCTTTGACCCATCCGTGTACCATTGGAGCGATCCTCTTTTAAATGGAGGCGCTCCTGTGGACCATGTTTCTCGGTCCGGAATGTTGACTTTGAGGGGTTGGTCAAACTTGTATGTTATTTGCATAACGTCTGATACGGTAAACGCCGTTCGCTCTAAATGGGCGAGGTTTAGAATTTTGTAAGTGGCCTATTAGGTCCCCTGATTTAAAATGGTTGATCCTTGCGAGCGTCAGCGGATGTAACATCGCCTCCTTTTGCACCCGTAAGTGTAGGGGCGTTATACCTAACATGGCTTCCATTGCTGCAGTTGGGCAGGTGCTCATGGCTCCTGTGATACTCAGACAGGCGAAACGTTGTATCTTCTCTAGTTGTGACTGAGTAGTAACTTGTGTTGTTTTTGGCCACCATACAAGCGATGCATAGGTGATCATGGGTCTTATAATTGTCACGTATGACCAGCAGATCAGCTGTGGCTTTAGACCCCAGTTTCTTCCAAGGAGAATGCATTTTACAGTGGACCTTATAAGCAAAGCTGCTCTAGGAGTTTCAATGCCCTTATTGTAGGGGAAGGTGTCCTAAAATGACATACTTTTTTTTGAGGCTAGATTTTGTACGAATGGCTTAATATTTAAAGTTGCAAAAAAAGATAGCATGTTCCTTTCAATAAACTTTATTGACAAAATAAAACAAAATATTCAAATTTCTATCAAAAACTTAAAAAAAAATGTTGAAAAAAAATGTAACTGTGTCATTTTACAACCAGGTGTGTGTGTAAAATGACACACATGTGGATTGTAAAATGACATACAAAACAGAAATGTAAAACTAATAAAAAAAAACTTTTATTGTTGACAAAGTTCACAAACGTAACTTTTCTTCTTCGCAGGGACTCCGGCGCACTCAGAATGTGCCCACTTCTTGCATTTTCCACAACTTATCCAAGTTTCTCTAGACCGCGAATTTTTAAACATATCATTGCAATATAGACACATCACATCTTCTTCATCTTCCTCAGCTGCAGAGGGATCTTCTTCCTCATCTTCAATTTCTGTTGGCACAGTAGAGCTTAACTTCTTACTTTGGCTCTTTGATTGACATCATTTGCCCTTCGTCTCAATGTTGCCTGAGGAACGTTGAATAGTTTGGCTGCTTTAAGCCACCCCATTTCCTTTTTTTTAACAGCATCAATGGCATTTAACATTGCCTGCGTACCCCAAGATTGCCTGGTTGTTGTCCTTTGACGGATACCCACCATAGTGTAGCTGAAAAATCATACATTGACATCAGAAATGTGAGTGATTGTAAAATGACATACCGATAATACATATGTCATTTTACCCTCAAGTGCTACCATGTCATTATACATGCAACAACACAGATTCCTTTGTACTTACCTAATTAATTTTTACAGATGAATAAAACAAAATATTGGTAGCTCTACGTGTAGTAGATACTTAAGGTTATAAACTGTAACAATTTTACTTCTTAAAGTATACAAATAATAATTCAAAATGCACTTGCCCCACAACACAATAAAAAGTTTTAGCAACGTGGAATACGTTTTTTGAGGTTAGTTTCCACACATCTTGGTTAAGCACCAAATTATTTACAAACGTGAAGTCAGAATACATTCTGCTACAAAGAACAGTAACTTTCCGCTAGCTGGCACACGTGGTTTCAAAATAAACAGCAGTATGTCATTTTACACGCTATGTCGTTTTAGGACACTTTCCCCTACATTAGCCTACCTGTTGTTGTAGCTACTAGTCTGCGGACTAGGCCTCTATAGACATATGGCTCTTGTATTAGCACAAAGTCTAGGTTGTTGGCGGTGAAAGTCCTATTCAGCACGTCTGCTTCCCTTTCCCTCGGACTTTTCCGGGACCCTCCCTCCCTTCTTTAGTGAGTTCCTTTCAGCCTCTTTCCCTTATCCTTTTCACAAGGTTATGAGGTAGATAGATTTCCTCCTTCCTTCGAGTTTTCCGGAAGTTTTGGGCGGTGCTCTTCCTTGGGCCTTTTTGAAGTTTGCCCTTTTGGTCGTATTACCACTTCCCCAAATTTGTAGCTATCCTTGTAGCCACTCTTTTTGAGATTTTCGGCCGAAAGATGGTTCACTGACAGTGTGTGGCCGTTCCTTCGTCCGATCTATGGAGAACCCTCCAGTCAGCTGTGTATAGGCCTTCATTTTGACCTTTAACCAGCTTCAGGATTTTCTCATTATTGTCTATTTGACTGTTCGGAAAGTAGGCGTTCGTGATTACCGCCTTTGGTAATTCCTTTTCGTCGATGGCCTTAAGTTCGGCCCCTTCCCATGGCTGTATTGTGATGGCGACCAGGTGCTTTAGCCACTCCGTGGTGTCTTCGTTAGCACAGGTCATCATCAACCATCCAGCTTTGAACGTTTTGCCTAGAAATTTAAGTTTGATAGAGCCTTCCTCTAGGTCGACGATTGCTTGGAGTATGGCCTCTTGAATGGCCTTCATCTCCTCAATGATGAGGTTAACCTCCGGGTGTTTTAGGTGTGTAATACCCACCTTCTTGGATTCCAGGGCTTGTTTGAAGCTGCCTGCAGCTTTAGGAGCCGCTGTCTTTTGCGGAACTACTGTTCCGCTTAAAGATGCGCTCTCCGTGGCTGCCTTTTTCTTCTTGCCTGCCAATTCTGGGGTTGAGTCGCTTGATCTGACTCTTTTCGATCCTTTTCCGGTGATCTTGTACGGTTTTGTGGCTTTCGCTCGCCCCTCTTCTGGGGTGTGCCCATGCTCCCTGTATATTTAAAAATACATTTATAATGTGCACATTTTGGGACTACAACACTTAAAAATAAAGAAAAATCATTATAATAATGCCTACAATGGACTTTTACGCACAAATGAGCAACCCTGTATAATTCTGCAACAGTAACAGCGAATAGAACAAAAAGCTGCCAAACATCTACGTTGTAAATTTATAAAAAAAAGAATTAATTGTATTTATTTTGGCCTTAAGTGTTAATAAAACTCTAACAGATAATCATATCGCCAAACTGTCAGTTTGGGGCCAATATTGATTAAGACTTTTTTGTCTTATATTTGATCGTATTGTATACCCCTAAATATTTTATAGTTTTTTAACATCTTGCATTAATTTATATCGACAGAATGACGCTCAAAGCTGCTGTAATTGGTACTTATTTTAAAAACGGTAATCATTTAAATTCAAATGTAATTACCTAATCATACGCTAGAGTACAGCACAATCACTGAAATTGCGCCAAAATATACCGGTCAGTCTTGCGCAATCTAACGAAACAGCAAAAATACGTTATTGAAATTGGCGGGAACCAACTGATTTACGCTGCAGCTGTCGTTAGCGGTTAAACGTGTGCAAAAATTTTCTCTTAAATAGAATTTACTCGGTAAGTAAACAATCTTTTAATAAAGATCATATTCTAATACTCCTATTGTAATGATTTAGATAAATATTCAAAATGCCTCCTGTATTTAATAAAGAAAATGTGCAATTAACCTCAAACTCCCCAAAAAAATCCGTCCTTTCTGAAAATAAGGCAAACATAATAGTAAGCCCATTGAAGGCTGAAGAAAATGCAGCTAAATCTGACAAGGATCAAAAGAAATTTGATCCCAATCTTGAACCCCTGCTTCGAGAAAACCCTCGTCGTTTTGTTGTCTTCCCCATTCAGTACCCTGACATTTGGGCGAAATACAAAGAAGCTGAGGCTTCATTTTGGACCACAGAAGAAGTAGATCTGTCCAAAGACATGGTAGACTGGCAGCGATTAAATGACGATGAACGTCATTTCATTTCTCATGTGTTAGCATTTTTTGCCGCTTCAGATGGTATTGTCAATGAGAATCTCGTTGAGCGCTTCAGCCAGGAAGTACAGATCACAGAAGCCCGCTGCTTCTACGGATTCCAAATTGCCATCGAAAATGTTCATTCTGAAATGTACAGCATGTTAATCGACACATACATTTCAGACTCGAAGCAGAAAGATTACTTGTTTAATGCCATTGAAACCATGCCTTGTATTGCCAAGAAAGCTCAATGGGCACTACAATGGATTGGCAATAAAGATGCCACATTTGCTGAGCGTGTAGTTGCATTTGCTGCAGTTGAAGGAATATTTTTCTCCGGAAGTTTTGCATCTATTTTCTGGTTAAAGAAAAGAGGAAAAATGCCTGGACTGACCTTCTCCAATGAGCTTATTTCTCGTGATGAAGGCTTACACTGTGCTTTTGCTTGCTTAATGTTCTCCCATGTAGTTCAAAAACCTTCCAAAGAACGAGTCACCAGTATCATCTGTGAGGCCGTAAAAATCGAACAAGAGTTCCTCTTAGAAGCAATACCAGTTTCCCTTATTGGCATGAATGCAAAAGAAATGTCGCAGTACATTGAATATGTTGCTGATCGCCTATTAATAGATTTAGGATGTGATAAAGTCTACGGTTCAACCAATCCATTCGACTTTATGAAGCAAATTTCTGTAGATGGGAAGACCAACTTCTTCGAAAAGAAGGTGGGAGAATATCAGAAGAATGGAGTTGTTGATAATATTAAAATTTCCTTTGATGCAGATTTCTAAATTTTATTATTTACTTTAATATTTTATACAAAGTTTTATATTTAGAGTAATTTTGACTCATCACATGTGTGAGGTAGGTTGGTTGTGATTGTTCATAACAGAAAGATTGTTTCACTATGAAAATTACAGATTATTATAAATGAATAGATTTTTAATGTTAGTTCAGTTTTAACTACGCTTTATGTATGTATCTTGTCTACAAGTATTATTTATGTACCTAAGATTTATTGTATCCAACATTGTACTTAGTTGTAAGACCTGTGTTCTATATTTACACC
>JABXWE010043590.1:0-11111 GCA_014611495.1 Limonius californicus | reverse complement strand
TTTTCGAGTAATTGGGCGTTAAACTCAAAATTTTCAAAAAATCATAGCGCCCTTCATTTTAAAGCTAGCGAGTTCGGCAAAAAACTAACAGATTTGTCTTATGACCCTCTATTGTTATCCGCGATAAAAGTTTCAAAATTGTAATCACGAAAAAAGTGATACCAAAAAAACATGCGTACCTTCCGCTTCCGGTTTCGGATTTTTTGAAAAGCTTATTTTTTCGATGAATTTTCGATACACCCCCGCATTCCAAAGCGCATCAAAATCGGAGCAATACTTTCGGCTGTAGGAGCGTCACATACCCACCCACAGACAGACATTTTTTAAAAACCACTTTTTTGGGTTCCTAGAGACCCAAAACGGATATTTCCGTTAAAATCTCGATTTCGAAAATTTTCATGAATTCAATACTTACCCTATACCTATAAGGTATGGGAAAGTAAAAATTATTTTTCTCAAATGCAGCGCCCTATATAGTTTAGTCTTGGTGAATTAAGATTATTATAAGCTATTTGATGATACCTAATTTATATAGGTTAAAGGAGATGAGAAAAAAGTGACAAAAGCTTTAAAGATTTTATTTTTCATGAACGGATTTTAATATACAGGGTGTCCCGCGTAGATTGCATAATAATGCACTGGCGTGTTCTTTGGTCAAAAAGAAACAAACGAGTCCTAATAAACATATATTCGCAAATGCATAGTTTCCGAGATAAACACTGATTAAAAAAATGTTCACAACAAAAGCAATAAACGATAAACTAAAATAAACTGTTACAAAAGATGTTCAATGTGTCTACCATTTTCTTCGACGCATGCACGAATTCTTCTCCTAAAAGAGCTTCGTATTCGTTCAAAAATCCCCGGAACTTGCCTGACTTGGTTAAAAGCATAGTGAATTTTATTTCTTAAATCATCCAGGTCATGAATTGGTTCAGAGTAAACTAATTGTTTTAGATAACCCCATGTGCAAAAATCAAGCGGATTTAGATCTGGTGAACGAGGCGGCCATGGCACCGGACCACCCCGCCCAATCCAGTTATTGCCGAATTTTTCGCTTAAGTAGTTCCTTACTTGTACGGAATAATGTGCGGGCGCGCCATCATGCATAAAATAAGCATTTCGACGAGCTTATAACGGCATATCATCAAACATTGCTTCCAATTCGTTTCGTAAGAATTGAAGGTATGCATCTCCTGTTAGCCTGTTTGGAAGAAAAATGGGTCCTAGTAATTGATCTCCTATAACTCCAGCCCAAACGTTGAAAGAAAAGCGTCTTTGATGACGTGTTTCAACTATTGCGTGGGGATTTTCATCGTTCCATATGTGCCCATTGTGGTGATTAAAAATCCCGTTTCGCGTAAAAGTGGCTTCGTCGGTAAATAAGACATTCGCCGGGAAATGAACGTTCACTTGTTCACGAAGTATAGCCCAACCACAAAAAGCTTCTCTGTTTTCACTGTCTCCTTCGGTTAAAGCTTGCACTTGTTGATAGTGAAAGGGGTGTAAAGACTGCTCTTTAAGAATTCGCCAAACAGTGCTTTTGCTCGTATTTTCCATGGCGGAAATTCGTCTTGTACTGCTTCATCCAATTGCACAGGTCTAACATTTGCTCTTTCCCTGGTTTCTTTCAATTTTACGCTTCCAGTCTCTCGAAACGTTGGAAAACTCTTGCAAACATTTGGTGGTGCGGCAAATTTCTGTTGGGATATCGTTCTCCATACAAACGCGATGCTAGCAACGAATTTCCATCAGCTAAACCATAAACAAAAACCATATCTACTAACTCTTCGACAGGATATGTAATCGGAGCCATGATAACAAATCGAAAAAACGTCTAATTAAGATACGTCAAATAAAATGAAATTTAATAAAAAAGTAGTAAGCCTACTTATTGTTCAGATTATACAATACAATACATAAGTCGGTACATATCCGGTGGTACAAAATCAGTGTTTATCTCGGAAACTATGCATTTGCGAATATATGTTTATTAGGACTTTTTTGTTTCTTTTTGGCCAAAGAACACGCCAGTGCATTATTATGCAATCTATGCGGGACACCCTGTATAAACAATAATATAGAATCATATTTTTTTGCAAACCCTTTCATGGACGAGAAGTTTTTAGGAAAACGCTTACAGCATGCTAAATTTCTATACTAAAATATTGTGTCCTTCCACAGGGCACACTAGGTCGAGATGTTTTGTAACGATTCTGCAATATTGGTACGTCAGAAGGTTAAAGTATAACACTTTTACTAAATGGGGAACAATGACAACGAGCAAAGCTTCTATAGGGTCACAAAAAATTGTTACTTCATATCGTTGCATGTAAGTACTCTATTTAAAGAAGCACATTTTTTAGTTAGATAATCACAAATTATCCTAAAAAGTTATTGCTACCTCTACAGAGAACGGTGGCGCAGATTTCTAGAGGATGATTTGCCCATTTTAATGGAGGAGATTCATTTTGAAACATCGTCGGTTAATGTTTTTGCAGTATGTTGGTGCGCCTGTCCGTTTCTATCAAAACAACAGGCTAAGAAACAGATGGATTGATTGAGTAGGTGACATTTCATAACCTGCAAGATCGCCAAATCTTAAACCATTAGACTGTTTCCTGTGGAGACACACAAAGCAGGAAACGTATCAAGTAGTACCAACAACTGCAGGGGACATGAAAAATCCCATCGAAACAGTTTTTAGAAATATTAAAGATATTAAACACTGTTAAGGAACCTTAACGTGGAAATATTTTTGAATATTTAATATAAGTCTCCATTATCATTTTTACAGTTCAAACTTTTCGAATATTTGGAATTTCCATTTAAAATTTCTCATGCAATAAAGACCAATTTAATATTATAGATTGCTTTGTATTTCAATTAATGGATTCTCTGAAAACTGCCATTCTACCTGTTGTATAAATTTTTAATGCTTTTATTTATTTAAGCTAAAACTTATTAATAATCTGTATTATACTTAATAAAAATGCATAGTATATTACGTAAATATTTTTTTTGTTTCTTTAAAACCCTTGCAAAATCAAAATGTTATGCCTAACCTTGTCCTAAAAAATTCTTTTAATATGACTGAAACATATACAAACTGTTCTATCCACCATAAAAAAAGTAATTAATAACTTGCATAGTCCACACCAAGCACCCTGTATGTGCGAAAATACTAAACACCACGTCGTTGTGATCATTCATAGTGTTTATACTTTTTTAATAATCAAAGGTATTGAGGAACGCACGTATTATCTGAACAACCTGTATATTTTATAGTTAACATCAAAGGAATGTTAACTCTTCTCAAGGATTCGTCTTCCACGAATTTAAATTAAAATGAAACAATGAAATGTCCAATAAATATGTAAATAAACATTTACCATGTATGACATAATCTTGGATAGATGGAAAATAATCATAACAATAAAAACCTTCCTTAAATGGGCAGCGAACCGATTTATGTTTGTAACTACACATTCTAAAGTGAACCATGAAGCTATACACTGTTTGTGTTTCCCAGAACAAAGCAAATATAATGTGTCAAATTCTGCTTAAAACATAATGAATCAACAGTTCGGGCCCAAAAAAATTATTACAACCGACATAAAAATGCGCCCGAAAAACCTATAATCATGGGTATCGGATCTGTATATTGAATAAAGAGCCCCCTTCGGCTACGAAGAATACAAGAGAGGGGCTAATTCTAGTCCTCCAAAGAGGTAATAAATCAGCTCTTTTGCAGGAATCCACATACGTGCTTCCTGGCTGCCAGTAAACTTTGAATTATGAACTATAATAACGTTGCAGTTCTCTAGTATACCTATTTATTGTTTATATTATTTCAATTTTTCTTGAATATGAGCTATCACATAAGAATGCATTGTATAGAGCTTTTAAAAAACGTATTCGTAGTAGCCTACTCCATACTATTTAATAAGTACATAATTCTCCTTCCTAAGCAAACACTAATTTGCAAACCACTGAATGTGAAACACAATTAAAGCCTACTGCACATCCTACAAAATAACTTTTTAAACATTGGGAATTAAAATTATACGACTGATTTGCGATTTCGCGAATTGCAAGCTAATCCAAATAGTAATCATAGACGACTACGAGTAACAGAGGCTTTACAGGGCTTTACAGATACCCTATTTTATGAGCTACTAAATGTGAATACAATTAATTACCAATGTGAAGGTGAATACATACCTTTTGACGAATAAAATTCCGAAGGCGCATACTTGGCCATAAATTATTTCAAATTGATAGTATGGCAAAGGGAAATTTATACACAGACTCGTGGACACAATCCTTAACCGGATACTTTTGACAGCGTATAATTTGGAACGAACAGCTAGTTTTTCTATCACGGGTCACCTGTGGTTACGATGTGTATATAAGGTGATCGTCACGAAATTCACTAGGAATAAATAGTAATATGCTGCAAATAATTACAGTACCATTCTAACTTATTTGCTGCTATAGTTCCAAAATTCATGATTGTATTTAATCTATTACTTAAATGTATAGTATTATACTATTCGGGTAATATGTTCTGAGCAAAATATGAACCTACATCCTTAGATAACACACGAACACAATGATTATATTGAAAAACATTAACTATTATTTTCAACTAGAATCTATACATTTCCGTGAAAACATAGAGTTGATGCTTTGTTCTCATTTCAGTAATGTATCATGTAATCATCATGAAATGTATAAAAACTATAAACTTCGTTTTCTCCATGACTGCGTACATTGAATTAATAGTTAATAAGTAACAAAATAAAAACAACTGTTTTAATAATTATTTTAAATCAATTCTGAGATTTCAATTACTAGGGCACTACGGGAGCGTTGAAACAAAAGCAATGTAGATAATACAATAAGCATAACCGTAACTAAAAATTAAATTATTCAACATACCTATCCATCTCGTCACTACTGATAAGCATTGAATCACTTTAAAATTTCATTTGTGGTAGCAGACATACTTGAAGCGATGTTCCTTTATCACATTCATCTCTGGTTCTATTATGATAATAACAATGATTTCATACGGCATTTTTGAAACACATCTGGGGATTTGACTGGCCAGTGAACTACGACACGATTACCTGTACATTTTTTTGGGGTTGTTTTGTTCGAAAAATTTGAAGATGCAAATTTGCTATAGCTGTTTTCAGAATAGGACATACGTAATTTTCAGAAATTGTAGATATCTTGCTTATATTAAATGTACCTTCATAAAACCATGGTTGAGTTTAATCGTTTTCCATCTAACGACACCATACATTTAAACTCCGTACTTTTGATTTGAGAATTATTTCGCGATTCTTTATAATATTTCACCGTCACTTACTTACAGTCTTCTTTTGTTAGATCCTAGCAACAATAAGAAAATAAAGTGGAACTTCTGTACACTCTTGATGGAAAACGATAGTCTATGAAATAACAATAACAGGGCGACTTTTTACGAAAATGCGTACTGATGCATTTAAAAGCAATAAGTAGAATACACTTCTAGTTTAGCTGGCACTGATGGTACATTTTTGACAATGCCGTTGTAGTTTGAGTTACAGAAAAATGTACATTCACTGTTTTCCATGAGTTCATACGTACTTTACGAAATCTTAAGTGGTAAAAGTTATGTGAATGACTATATCTAGTAGAATGAAATCACTATTATATTTATTATTCGAGCTGTGTGTACCAATTTACTGTCAGCGTTGTGTGCTTATAATATAATACTAGAGTTGTTTTCACTAAAAGTGGTATGAGTAATTAAGTCTTTTGTGTCCCTAATTTATCGCCGGTGTTGTGTGTCCTAATTAAACATTTAAAGCTGGGTTTAGCAGAGGTTCTGTGAGTACTTAATTAAAAATTGAGTTGCGTGCTCCTAATTTATTATCAGTGTTGTGTGTCGTAATTTAACATTCTAGCTGTGTTTAGAATAGGTACTGTGTGTTCCTAATTAAATAATGAACTGCATGCTCCTAATTTATTGTCAGACTTTCGTGCTGTGTGGTTATTCCGAATAATAATTAGGCAATCCCGAGGTTTCCATTGGGTAGTCGACCTTTTAAAAAGTTGATTTAGGTCCGTGAAAGTGCCAGTAAAGTTTGTATGTAAACCACTGCTATAATTTATAACGAATCACTATAAAACACTTTGCATTTAAAAGTAACTGAAAAGAACAAATCTATGCCAATGAGCATAATATGGAAGAACTACAACGATTTCTACATACAATATAGGAATAAATATAAAATAATGCATGTTCATTGTTTTAGAGATCTGACCTTATAATTTTTATCCAATATCTTGTGTCTTCGACTAGTTATACCCTCACTTCTATTCCTACTTCTTACAAGCCACATGATTAATTAGCGTGAATTATTTGTCAATCAAATTAGATACTTTTCCTAGATCATGTTATGTTCATTTCATTTTGCCGCTTCTATTGAATTAAAGTTTTATTTTAATTGCCGCTCTGTAGCCGATTACTATATTATTTATTATTTCTCGAATACAGTTTTGATGGACTTTTTTTATATATATCATGGAGAAATGACGATTAATGTTTTGTCTGCGGAATGGCCCTGGAAATTGTATGCTTCCCGGAAGTTCACGTGCAAGATTTGTTCTAGAATTCCTGCACCATATTTCGCAATATGATGAAATATTTCTGCTGCTGCATATTGAGATTCGCGTTTCGTCCTTTCTTGAGTAGGACTTAACATCTCCTTTCGACCCAGTTGCTTGCGATCATTGCAGCGCCGAAATCAAGTACTGTAGGGGTAGTTTGAGTTTTCGATGGGTGTCCATCGCGTGAATTTTCGTTTAACCCGTGGAAGGCAATTCATTGCGAATTTGCTGATCGCCTTTGGCGGATTATTATCGAACCCCTTTCCTGTCCCTCTGGAATCTGGATGTGCCGCTGCCGCGACAAACAACTTGGAAGTTTGTGCAGTTTCGTTCCGAAATTTCCTGTTTTCCCGAAAAATGTCTTTGCAATTGCTGGTGCAATCGTGATTCCAGCCTTCAGTGGCGTGCCTGCAAATTTTGTCGGCCTCTTCAGGACCTCACAACACTCAAATTGTGCCTGCCTCTCTCTCTACTCCCTACCGAAGAAAATCAAGGTAAAACAAATTGTTAATTGTGTTGTGAAACTTGTTTCGGGTTTGATTTTCAAGTTTCAAGTGCTGAACCTTTTTTTTTATGCGACGTAAAGCGATCTTCAGTCACCAGTTGTCATTTTCGTTTTTTTTTGTTAACTGTAAAGTGCAATAATTAATTGTATTGTTTTTTGTAAACTCAGACGCCACTGGCTGCGTAGATCTGTTCTAAGAAAGTGAATATCGCAAGCCACTGGCAGCGAGCCTTTTTCTTGTTCGAACGTTCCAACTACCCTTGTATTAAGCCATAAATACAATTTTGAATGTAATCTTTAATTTTGTATTATGTCACCAATTTCAAATAGTCTTAAAATTTACCATATGTTTTATTTCTGTGTATTTTTATTGTATTGTGTGCATGAACTTGTAAGCTTTATATACAGGAGAAGGCACAATAAAGGTGAGTCAAATTCCCGTAAGTTGCTGGTTTCTCGGCCTTCCACGAGAGCCTGCAATCAGCTGTAATTTGGAAGGTGGCGCCCGCTAACTTTGACCTACCCTGTACACAGCCAGGTACGATTTCTCTCCCGTAAGCGGTTCCCGTGAACCACTCCTACTCCTCTCAGCTAAGTCGAAGGCCTTTTCCATCTTTCTTTTTGCGGGTCGACGAAAAATCTCGTTTTGCCAGTAATAATCAACTACGCTTATTTTCTTTAAAAAATTGGTATGTTGTAGCGGCAGTTTGGATTTGTTGGCTAATTAAATAGTAGTTTTCGAAGAAAATAATATTAAAATATTTTTTCTTACCTCAAACGCTAACTTTGCGATCAAGATAACGTAGTTTATTAGCTGACTTTCATTAATTTTAAGAAATTTGATAACCCTACTTCAAATAACACTAAATCAACAACAATTGAAACATGGAATTACTTGTCTACATACAAAATACAAAACTGAATATCTTGTTCATAAATCTATGATTCTTTGGGCATAATTCAATTTCTTGGAAACGTCAAATATAGATGGAAGCTATTTATTAAAATTTACGTATAGTAATAATTTTATGGTTTAAGTAATACGTAGTAGGGCCGGCCTCGGTGGTCTAGTGGTTAGCGCATTTGCCTTTAGATCCGAGGGTCACGGGATCGAAGCTGGCTGAGGTCAGCGAGATTTTTCTAGCGGGGAAATATCTGAAAATGCGCCTTCTGTCGGATAAGAAGTAAAGCCGTAGGTCCCGTGCCACTGCGATGTGCGGCATGTTAAAAATCACTACTGGAGTTGGAATTACCCCAGATAGGCAAAATTCTTAGTTATAACTAACATTGTACACCCTATAGGGTGTACAATGGGCCAAATGTGGCCTACGTGCATAGAGATGCTTGGAAAACCGCGTTCTAGATCTCGCTCTTTCAAATCATCATCAATACGTAGTAGGAACTTTAATGAATATAAATAGAAAAAGGAACCGTTCTACAATTAATCTCTTACCCTCAAGTTTGTAGAGAATAGCTATAAAACAATTAGTTTTTCATATCGCAAATATAGAGTTTTTATTGCATTAAGGACGTGTTCTACTACGTATCAAGCAGCAATAAATTCACCACACATGCATAGTCATTAAATATCCTTGATTTGTTTTATATGATGTTGATAAATGTTTAGATGATTAAGGTAACGCATATATTTGCTGCAAAGTTAAACAGATACTGACTGCAAAGATTACAGTAATACGTAAAAGTAACTGAACGTTTAAAACAACAAGTCAAGCAACACATACAATCGGAAAACCATTATTTACATTAATAAAGTCAACTCCATTTTTATGCATCCTACTAACGTTCACCTTCAAAGAAAGAGTTATACAAAGACACTAGGTATCAATAACAGGCACAGCCCACGAGAGACCCAGGTAACCTCTAAAACAATGGGATCGTAACTCATCGTTTTATTGGCATGAATACGATGCCATAATAATTTTATTTCTCATCATCAGTTTTGCAAAACAAAAACATGCTCGTTTCTAGCATTATATGAATATTCATATTCATGTATTGGTATAAGTAAAGCTATCACAAAACAGGTAATGATTACTTTTATTTACGTATCTCGACGTAAATCGCCGCTATATTAAAAAATTCCCGCTGCGTATCAAATTTTCGTCACGCTGTTTAAGATGATATTAAATATGTTTAATTAACACATACTTAACGGAGTGCCATGCAATTGGAAGTGAACTTGTAGTTTTGTTAATCATCGTGAATGTACAAACATCGAAGCAACATAAAGTTTATATTGGATTCTTATATGTTTGTAGCATGTAGCAGAATGATTTAGTACAATTATTACTTTATTATAAATTCTAGAAAACTATGCCGTTACTTCATCCGTCTGTATGAAAAATTAGGAATGCAGCAATAGAAACATATTACAATGCTATTAAAGAAATAGTGTAAACGGAGCATAACGAAGGAAATACAGACGAGAAAATGAAAGATTATCTATTTATTAGTAATCAATCACACATAATACAGAAAACAACTTGTACCGTGTAAAACCCTGCAAGTACTAGGGGCGTGCTTGTTACAAAACTGCTATAAAATACTTATTTCTACATGTTTCATTAGCATTACCTAAAAAAAGGATTTTACAGCACTTAGGCCTGATTTTTACCTGTTTAAGTGTACTGCCAAGATTAACATATATAAGTTTCGTTGAGGTTGGATGTTCAACAAAACGATCAATTCAGTGTATTTAACATAAAGGTTGATACTTCATCCATCGATGTTTCTTCTAAGTGGTAGTTTTATCGGTAAATTCTATCTATCCAAATATGATCTCTTACGTTGCCCCATTTAAAATACAATGGACTATTTCATTTTACCTGCGAATGTATTGCTTGATTTCAAACTACCCAAATTATCACTTTAAGCGTTTTAATAGTATAAAATAATAGTGAATAATGAAGCCTTTAAAGCACATTCGACGAATTTAAGAGCACGACGCGAAGAGAAATGCTTCTAACGTCCCTAGTACTATATTTTTATTATACCTGCATCATAATCTGGAAAATATAGCTGGAAAGCTTTTGATTTTGATTCATTATATAAAGTAGTCGCCCATTTGTTAAAATAATACCATTATGATAAACTTTGTAAATATTATAAAATAAATTGATAAAAGACATCTCTAACATTCTTATGGTCGTGGGAAAGATAGTGCACACACATTAAAAGTATCTATCGAAGCTCGTGAAATTTTCACTCGCTATATATATACATATACAGGGTGGTCGTAAAATATCTTCCCCACTACTAACTTTTGAACGACTTGATATTTCTTCACAAAATTTTGTGTGCTTTAATCTGATGCTAAATATTACTTTTCAGTAGATATTTAATTTTTATAATTTTCAAATTGGCGGCTAGGCGCTATTTTGAATTTTTTTAATGGCAAACGTGGTCGAGTGACACCTCATTTGAAAGGTATCTTTGAGTAGAGTACAATTCTAAAATTTGGGAAAATTTTATAGAAGCAAAAACAAATGACAAACTTCCAAATTATCTGTTTCTGATAGTAAGCAAAACGCAAAAAAAATGTAAGAGGCGAAACAACAGAAGTAAAACAATTGAAATAATTAGTCTTTCTGTTTTGCCACTTTAATTCAGTTATTGTGTTTGCTCACGTTTTAATATTGAGTGTTAAAACGGGTGATACTAACAATAATTATGGCGAATGTTCGAACTTTGCAGGATAAAACTGAAGCAGTTTTATTTTTGCTAAGCCAATCGAAACTTTCACGAAGCCGAAAAAATATTTAATGAACGTTTCCTCGTCCGTCCTATTTCGAGGACGTATTTAAGAGAACTTGTGCAAAAATTTATTAACACTGGAAGTGTGCAAACCAGGAAAACCCTGGACGACCCGTAAATTCAGAAGACAAACAAACTCAGATAGACGGTGAAATGGTAGCACATT
>JABXWE010043583.1:0-13149 GCA_014611495.1 Limonius californicus | reverse complement strand
ATTATAAATAAACTCAAATGAGCTATTAAAACATGCTAAAATATCATCAGCGTAACGGAGCCAAAATCTAATTTTCGAAGATTTCATGATTTCATTCAAAAATTCGATCTTCTAAATGTTCCATAAATGTATTAGCCAGTGAACCACCTTTCTGAAGGTAAATTTGAACATTAAAAATAAAATAATTTTTATGAGTGTATTATTATTATTGAAACATATATTGGCAGATGTTATTTTAACTTCTTGTTTTTTTATATTGTAACTATTATTGAATATCCGTTAATTATTTTAAGCAGTGTATTTTTTTTCAATTTTTACTATTTTTAAGATTTCGTGACACCTCTAGTAAAATCTCCTCACCCAGATACCCCTGTTGATAGCCACTGCTTTTTAGACTATGGCCAGTGAATGATGTAATACTCTATATAAATTGCCATATCTGACCAATTACTTGAATAGTTCTTTGGGTTTGCACCAAAGTAACGCACTGACTCTTATAATAGCTAACATCTCGCTGGATAAAAGTATGTATGATTCATTCTGTATAAGTAGACTGTATTTATTATTTCAACAATTTGATTTTGTCCGGTTAGACTTTGCAGAAGCCTAACATTCCAGGTAATCGGGAAAAAAATATTTAAAATGTTATATGATTTATCATATACACAAACAGTAAAGTTATTACACTAATATTAACCTAATTGATGTTGTAGTAGCTTAGTAAGGAATTGGATACGCCAAATAATGCCTCTATCAGTTAGTCAGTTAAGATATTAATGTTAATAATTTTAAACACCTCGATTTGCGTGTGCAGGTAACAAAAGGCCTGTCAAATTAAGGTGAAAAGGTGAGCCTCACCCTGTTTTAGTCCCTTTTGACGCGGCGCTATTTGTGACGCGTCAAATAAGACGTTGTTAATTAAGTTTCGGAATTCCAAACTCACTAAGCGCATTGATTTATACCATCTGCATAGAAGTTATTAATAAGGGTTGTAGATTACAAATTCCAGATTTCCAATTTGTGCAGAATTAATCTCAACAGCAAAAAGTACTTTGTGCCGGTACAAGTTAAGTTAATAATGCCCATTAATCAAGGGACAAATTGCAAAGAAATTCCATATTTAAATTGATCTGATAAATAAGATCCAGTATAACACGGGAAATGCCATAGCATACAATCGCTCCTGCTTTAAGTAATGATTATTTGCTGGAATTATCATACGTGTAGCATTTTACAATTTGACATGGAATTTGTCTTTGATAGACCGTATTAATTGGACTTATCTATCTTGCAGGTAATTAAAACAAAGCGATCGAAGTTTACCTCGGTTGTTGGCGATTGGATTGCAACAAGTCAAGTGCCCATACAAAGACGACATTCTTATCATAATGTGCCAATTTGCACAACCAAGAGAGCACTGAATTGCAATTTTCCGCGGAATTGCTGTTATTAATTGTTTGCAATATTTTACGACAGACGCCGATTCTTTTATTGCTTCGTCTGGGTGGTATAAAAACGTTTAAAGTTGATTGGTTGTGGAAACATAATTCATTTTCGTTTGATTAGGTAGTTAATTGATTGTAATAAACTTGACAAAAAGTTCAATTTTTTTTTGTTATATTTACCTTGCTGCCTGTTGGACCATAATAAAATATTTTAATAAATGAGACAATTAATTAAATACAACAAGTATGCGTTAGAACATCCCAGTAAATAAATAAACATTTCACTTAAATAATTTATGAGGAACTTAATTTGCAATGGAAATGTGATTCAGGAAGTTGGGAAGAGAAAGGGACCAAGCATTTCGGAAAATTTCTTTTAATAAATAGTGTCTAATAAAACAACGCTTTGTTTGTCAGCTAAATTAAGACATTTTGAGTGTAATACGCTTTTGAAGAATGTGGTAATTCAATGAATTTCATAGTGAATTAATTGAAATTGAAATGGAATTTTTGTAAACTACAAGTACCGGATCATTATTAAAGTACAAACATACACTTAATTCGAGTACATACGTATCAGTAGTAGGTCCGATGTTGTTTTATAAGTTTATACAGTTTGCAATTCAACCAGGTAAGCTAAACGTTGGTGTTGCCATTCGAATGGTAAAAAGTCTAAACGAACTAATTATTATTACTTTCTGTTTTACTTAAATAAAGTACCATAAATACTGGAAAAATATAGAAAATTATTCCAATTTTTTATACTATTTTCTCAGTATCCCTCGCTATCCCTCAAAGTTATAGCGTTTTTCTATTATTAGTTAGCTTATAATAAACCCGGTTGTATCGAACTCTTGTTTATTCGATCTTTGGTTTGTACGAATTTATTCTTTTCAAATGTTACGCTTCGAATTTCGGCTATAATGAATCGTTTTTGATGGCCAGTAGTGATTCATTATGCCTGGATACTACTGTATTTGTAATAATAATAACTTTAAAATTTTTAGCATAGAGATCTATGTTTCATCCTACTATTTTTATATTCAATTTTAAGTTATTAAATAATATTGTTTTCGAAACTGTAAAGGTAATAATTAGTATTTTTTAATTAATTTTTAGTTAGTGCAGTTCTTAAAGAAATAACACTTGGCGTTTTAGTAACCATGTGTTCTATAAAAGAGGTAGTACCTAGTAGAAAGTTTATTCGAAACTTCCAATTCCATCTCGCGAACGGTTGGAAGATGTTATAACAATTGTTTAATTCAAATAGAACAGATAAATGTTTAAAAAGAAATTTGGAAGTAGGGATAGATAATAGTACTAGCAACTGTAAAAACATCAAACATCAACATTTTCAATTTTTATACACTTAGACAACTGAAGAATTTGCTAAAATGGCAGGCAAATTGAATAAGAACGAATAGGATGAACTGGAACATAGCTGTTGTAACCATTCTTTGCAAACAATTACTGTAATATCAAGCATATATGTGTGTATTTGGCGGCGAATGGTCGTCTATTATTGATAGTTAGAGTAAGCGGCAATGTTTGATGTTAAAAAACAAAAAACAATAGTTGCAATTGTTTAACCGTATTAGTGTCAAGTAAAGTTTGTGTGCTTGTTTGCATAATATTTCTTGTCTTCTTAGGGTCTTCTTGTTCATTGTTTTTTTTTATTCGTGTGTTGCGTTTGTGTTCTTAATAATAAACAACAATGCAGAGAAACCATTTAACAATAGAACAGCGAAATTTAGCCGGTAGTATGCAACAAAGATGAAATCGCCTGGTCGACATTGCTGATATGATAGGAACCGTGCAGAGCGTAATCTCACGTGCCCTTTAGCGTCTTAGAGAAACAGGTACGACTGCAAGAAGGCCTGGAAGTGGATATTTTCGCATCACAACACCTCGTGAGGATCAATTTCTCGTAATTAATGCAAGAATGCACCCCTTTTCAATTGCTCGACATCTACAGCAAGAGCTCCAGAATGCCACAGAAAATCGAGTCTCCGACCAAACTGTGAGAAATCGATTGTTTGAGGTTATCTCATACCGACACCGGGTGGAATGGTCAAGACGTAGACTTCAAGATGGGACGATATACTATTTTCGGACGAGTCTAGATATTGTCTCAGCAATGACAGCCGGCGTTAAAGAGTATATCGTAGTGCCGGACATCGTACCTTACCTCAGTATACCCAACTACTCGTTGCCTTTGGAGGTGGTGGTCTTATGGTATGGGCTGGAATTTCTTTAGGGTGGCATACTGATCTCCATATCTTTAATGGTACACTCACGGCCAACGTTTTGTCCAAGCTATCATTATGGACCATGTTCTGAACCGTCTCAACGCTGTTAGACGGGGATATTTTGTTTTTCTTGACGACAACGCAAGGCCACATCGTGCTCGGGTTGTTTTAGAGATGCTTCGAGATGAGGAAATAAACCATCTTGTTCTTCGCCAACCCCATCGAGCATGCATGGGACCTTTTGCAGAGACAGTTGGATCATCATAATCGAAGGCCTACTATTGTGCAACAGCTGAAGGATGTATTGCCGGTATTGTGGCATCGAATTCCACAAGAACATATTGATAATTGCATTGAGAGTATGTCAGCAAGGTGTAGAGTAGTTATTACTGCCGGAAGAGGTGCCACGCGGTATTAGAATGTAATAAATTTAAGTTAAGTGAAAGGAGACAATAACGACTTTCATTATAGGTAATCTTGTTAAATTTCTTCTTTGTTGTTATTTTCATGTTCATTACTAAAAAGACGTTACATTTTGTCGTTTTGGTAGTTTTTTATTATAAATGCAATTTGTGTTGCTTTTAAGCGTTATCCCTATTCATTTTTGAGTAGATTAGTTGCTAAAATATACAGACAAGATGTTTGATTTGTGTGGAAAATTTTATGCATATACCTAAACGGTCTTTTTGTCATTTTTTGAGATGGTTTAACCTGTTCAAAAGAGCAACTAGTTCTAACCAAGATTGTGCGAAAATTGTTGTTTTTTAAGTAAGTCACACAACTTTTCAACGTGTATAGAAAAATATTGTGTTGAATTAGAATTTTAGAATATTATCTTTAAAATAATCTTAAATTCAACACATTTTCATTTTTGTCCGGACTCCATTGTCACTAAAATATGATTTTAATGCAATTATTTGAAAGACTAGAAGATACATTTCCATCCTTTCTTAATTATTCATTTTTGTATTAGGAGTATACTACGAAAGTTTCCAGTCATTTGGTTCTCCAGAGAGCGTGGTGACTTTATCTACAACGTAATGTATACAAACTTAGGGGACCTACTGTTTAACGCACTTCTTCGCCAGGGAAGGTGCTCTTAGCAGGAATGGTTTGCCATTTCCTTCTAAGGGAAAACGTGTAAAACGCCAATATTCCTGCACTTAGGATCGAACCCAGGTCCTTCAGTACAATAGTCCACCGCATTAACCGCTGGGCCACTGCTGCTTCACTATGGAGTTAAACAGTTAAACTTATATGGATATATTTCTTATATCAAAGACGTTCGTCCATGTACATATAAATAGTGAATGTCCCCCCACTTATACTCGACAACTATGTATTTACGCACCACACCGGTCGCTCAGCGAACAAATTCTCGACAAGCAATTTATTGAAAACATCAGTTGATTTGTGTTACCGTTTCAGTATCAAAATTGTAAATTATTAAAAAAGAACATATATAACTTCCGCTACTAGTTCCAAAATTTGTTCATAAGTTTATTGGATTCGATACTATTTTAATAAGCCGTTTTCACGAAATCCACGACCACTCACACACACACACACACACACATACACATTTCGCAAACAACTTGTTTGGATTTATGGTGTTTATATGGATATTCTCTTAAAATCAAAATCTATTTAAAGAATGACACTCTCCCCAATAATATCTGAAAATAAAAGTAAATGTTTTAATTATAAAGTAAGAGACTTCTCAATTATTTTACAAAAGAAGGTGCCTAATATGAACTGGATATTTTGTGTTGGTGTAGTTATACTTAGTACTGCGAGCAAATTCACTGTTGAGCAAATGGATGGCGAGTCTTGGCGAGCATCTTTCCCACCTAGCAATCGGTGACGAGCAAACGGCGGCGAGCAAGTGGTAGCGAACGAGTGACCTATTACCTCAACTTTGCAAGGCGTAAGAGTCGAACTTCGACTCTTTATTTATTTGATATAGTATCTATTTTCAATTTTTTAATAGCATAAAAATAAAATAGATACGGAATCACGAAGCCAAAAAAACTCCGTTAGATTTTTATTATTGTCCAATAAGCAAATACAATTATAAAAGACAACCTGCAACTTGCGATATCGTTTCTTCTATATTTAATAAAAATTGTATATTAGCAACTATTTGGCAATAGCTTCCATATGCTTCACGCTAGTAATACTTGTGCGATTATGAAACATATGAATCAGAAATTCTTAGTAATAATAATCGAACAGTCAGATCATCGATTATACACATAGTTGATTAATTAAATAACGGATAAATCAATTATTCGACTATGTACGAGTATAATCGAAGGTGCCTATAAATGGTTGATATGTAAGCCCTATCTGAAGTATTACTAACAAAAATAATTACAAAATTGCATTGCTAACTTATAGTAACTGTAACTAAACGCTTGATAGCATTGTAATTGTGATTAACTGAAGAACACCAAGACTATTCCGTAATCTAAAACGAATGGCTCTCACTTGTCACAGAAAAGAAGTAGACTAAGTATGGCGACTTAATTTTTCAATGAAGGCCGCTTAAATTTTGATTATGAAATTGCTTGCTGATGTTGGGCCGATTATCTTAGCGAAGATATTGCTAAAATTTTTCCTTGCTAGTCTTATACACGTGCTTGTCGCCTCTATCATAATGCCATCATGGTTGGTACTCGCTAATCGATTGATCGATTAAAATCCACTGCCGTGGATTTCTATTCATTTCTTGAAACGTGGTAATATACGGTCCCAGTTTTAATTGTATATTTTTACAATTGTTTTATTTCATATAAGTATTGTAAGCTCAATAGAATAAAAACAAAACGAAATATATTTTCGTGGGTATTTCGCATAAATTTCTGTATTTTACACTTGAAGTATTAAGCAACACTGTCATGGTATTTCTAAAACTTCCAGAAAAAATGATAGCTTTCAACAGTTTCTTCATATCTCACAATACTTACTATTTATTTATATTTCTCCATAGGGTTCTCCTGTTGAAAAATAATTACACAGGCAGAATGTGACTTTACGCAAATGTAACTGTAACCTTTAATTACATTTCACGATTCCATTTCCTGGAGTAAAGCTAACAACCACCTTTCGAAAAATAAGTAACGGTCCTACAAAAATTTTATGTTTGACGCATAATTACTACAAGACCCCAATTAACGAGCCTGTTGCATTTTGAGTGCCTATATTGTATCATGTGAACCAGAGCAGTTTATGGTAAAACAAGTATTCTATTCGACTTTTACTTCTAGAGACCGAACTCCCGTCTTCTTTCCGCTGGTTACGAAGGCGCCGTTTGTTTTTTGTGCTCACGGTTCAGATCCTGCGAGCGATGGGCAACGCTGGTAAGACAAGCTTGATGGTCAGGAAAGCGTAGTAGACAATGTCCTTGCATCTAATTATAATCAGGAAACGAAGGCATTCCTCGAAAGCTATTTTAATAAAGGTCGGTATGGAACAAATGATCTGATATTGTACCGTTTATCACGTGGGAAATCAGAACTACTGGACACCTTTAATAATTCGGCTATTAACTTTTAGTTTTTGTGGTAGTTATGCCAAGAGATATTTAAATAATGTATAGTAAAAGAGAATTATTGTTCCTGCTTTTAAATTTGGGAACAGGACATCAGATTACTAGAGGAAATTGCATGTTTTGTATATTTTCCTTCACGTCTACAAAGAATCCTCAATTGTTGAACTAGAAGCTACCAACAACGTTAAGTTCTAAAACAAGCTCATAGGCTTAACTTCTTGTTAAAAGAATATAATACAGTGATGCCTTATAACGCATATCAACATTTGGATTATTATTGAGAAACTATTTTGAGTATAAAATATATATTATAATTGAAAACGCTTCCACATTTCTTTCGCGTTTTCTACTTTAATTATTATTAGGTATTGGGAAGTATAAATCGTTTCTACTAACATCACAGCAATTACTGTAGCGAAAGCATCAGTCTACAATGAAAAGTGAGAAGAGAATGTCTTGCTGTAAATTAAAGTTACAATTTCGAGTAAATAATTACGAAAAGCTATTCGTAATTATAATTAGTATGCATATATCAAATGTATTCAAAATAGTGTTAGGGAGTATTGCTGGGTTCTAAATAAATTTATTCCTATTTAGCCGTTGTATTTATTTCAGTTGCTCTTAAATATCTTTCTAAATTTTAGAGGAAAAATTTTGGCAATTGAATTTACTTTGAACACACAAAAAAGCAAGGAATTGCCAACGCCGTTGGCTCGCTGCTGACATAACTCTATATTTCATATTAAATAACTTGAAATGATTTTAAAATACAGTTACTTTCTGATTGTTTGAGCTTAGCAGGGAACAAACATGGTTTTCATATTATTATCGTTATGCTCGATTCAGTAGTAATTAGAAAATCCTGAGCGAGATTATTATTCGCCTAATTTTCAGAGAATGCAATTTTAACTCTATCCCACTTTATATTTTAGAAATGCTTTCAATCTACAAAATTCACAAGTTATAGAATTGTTATTGATTGTTCTAGTTTAGAAATATTAGTGAAATTGGTGTTAATCCTTGATTTTTCAAATGAAAGTATATGAAATTGGTAACATTATTTTAATTTTTAGTAATTATATTCTGAGTCCATCGCGATAATGATTACTTAAATTAAGATGTTTAAAAATTGATTATAGGTATTCTCTATAGTTTCTTTTTTATAATTTTTACATTCATAAAAATTCTGTGAATAAAAATATATCATTTACCGAACCATCAGTTGCGGGTGGTGTAGTGTTAACTCGGTTGTAGGTCATTTGCTCACCGCTATTTGCTCACCACTCATGACTCGTTGCCGTTTTCTCGCCGAGAGCGATGCTCGCGCAGACAGTTGCTCGCCATCCGTTTGTTTGACAGCCAAACTTCCTCGGAGTACTAAGAACATCTACATCATCATGTAGAAGAACTACTATTTTCTGTTAGGTACGTTCGTTTGTAAAATAATTTGGCACATCTTTGGGTTTATAATTAAAACTTTTACGTTTACTTTCAAAAAGTGTAGGTATAGTGAGATTAGTCATTGTTTTAAGAAATAGGTACATATTGGCTTCTTAAGGAAATATCGATTTATGCACCAATAACTCAAAAGTGTGGTTTTTCAAAGTATTTATCTATGTGTAAGTGAGTATGGCTCAATTACCAACAACATATATTAAATTTTTACATATAATATTTTATTTTAAAGTAAGCTGGGATTGGCGAGCAAATAGTTGTCGAGCAAAGAGACCCGCGAGCAAACGGCAGGTGAGCAAATGATATGCGAGAAAACGATGGGCGAGCAAATGATAGGCGAGAAACTGTAGGCGAACAAACGATAGGCGAGTAAACGACAGGCGAGCAAACGGTGGCGAGTAAATAGATACGAGCAAGTGGGAGTTCGTCACTAGCTCAGTTTGCAGTGAGCTAGCTTTCTGGGCTAACCGCCGATTCTGGGTTGAATTCGCAACTCCAGCATTACCACGTAGCATATAAAAATCTACTGCTACAACCTACCACAAACAAGTCCCGAATCGGGTTGGCAACCGGGGAATCTTCATGCCAAGAACCATCTCTGAAATTTCTGTCGTTCGGATTAGACGTTAAATTGTAGATTTCTTGTGTTTCCACCTTAGGGCTGAGAAGAAGCACGTAACAGAGAAAAGGCCGGTTTGCAGCAGTGGGACGTAAACTGCTGTTGATTTGAAACGTGTCACTTGCGATTAATGCAACATTAATTGAACATCTCAATAGGAAGCTTTGGTAGAATAGTATGTTCACGTAATTAGTATTTATAAATTATATGTTAAATAAATGTCCTTTAGATATTGTTTCTGTAGGAGAATACGGCAGGATATAGCAACATTCTAAGGGAATTTCAGACAATTAAAAGTAAAATAACACAGGAAAGTGTTCCTTTAAAACCAACCTGTATCTTCGAAATCAAGCACAACAAAACAATGCTATGCTTTTACACAGATTGGCCGCGGTTCAAATAATTCAAAAGTTGGTTAGGTTGGTTTTTTGGTTCTGTCTGATATTCTTGCTCTGCTGTATTTGTTGATTAATGAGTGTCACACATCAAGCTATGATTTAATGTCAGCTCGATAAGGAAGCTGTGAAAAAGATCCATTCCCGATAGATTCCGCATAATTTGACGGAAGCTAAAAAAAGGACCATGTTAACTGGTATAAGGAAATGCTCAAAAATTCGACCGAGAAACTGCAAAAACCGTATACAACATCGTAGCAGGTGATGAAACTTGGATATATTCGTATGAATCGAAAATTAAGCAACAATCCACTGTTTGGGTGTTCCAAGATTAACCGAATCCCACAAAAGTTGTTCGTTCACGAAGCTCTTAAAAGAAAATGATTGCTTGTACTGGACATTTCGCAACCATTCTTTTAGAGGTTCGAAGAATAGTTAACGCTGAATGGTGTATAACAATTTGTTTGCCAGAAGTCATCGACGAAATCAGGAAAAACCACCCAAAATGTCGCATCATTCTTCATCGTGACAATGCCAGCTCTCACACAGTACGTCAAACAGTTGATTATTTGAAGGAGAAAAACATCGAATTAATGTCTCACTGTCCGTATTCACTTGACTTATCGGCTAACGACTTCTTTGTGTTCCCGTCAAAAAAATGCGTGGACAGCGATTTTCATAAGCTCAAGAAGCTGTTGAAGCCTTCAGAAATCATGTTTTTGAAATACCAACTTCAGAGTTGAAAAAATGTTTCGAGAATTGGTTTGAACGCATGCAAAATTGTATAAATCTTAAAAGCGAATATTTTGAAAAGCAATAAAACAGTTTATTCCATAATAATGTAACTGTTACATAACTGTAGCAAATATTATACACTGAATGGCGTATGTAAAGACATACATTTTGCTTTCCACTGCTAACCATTGAATTAAAATTTAGTTGTTCATACTATAAAATGTGTATTAAAAATTTCAGCTGTCTTATCACAGCATAGTTAGATATTAGTCTCAAGTCTCAAGTTGAATGAATGCACTTTTTGGTACTGCGGCCATAAATATGTTCAAAGTACTTGACAACAAAAGAACCCATTAAAGCTAAATAATAGTTTGAAAACATTTGGTAATGAGACTGAAAGTTATTGTCCAGAACGTAGTACTTACTTTTGAACACCTGTAAACTTTCATAAAAATACAATGATCTTGATATTTATTTCGTGACCCCTAGATAAGCCATCGCTTCGAATACACATTAATTTCAACTACCCTTTCACTTCACTTTCTTTCCTAAATAACGGTTTAATTAAAAAAATTATGGGTTTTCTCTACTGATAAATTGTGTATTCCTTATTTTTGTAAAAATAACATTTTAGTAGGAATGAACTTTGTGCATTGTTTATCTATGATAATTATTCTTGGTAAAACGTTAAATTGAAGCCAATGAACCTGTAAAGTATCCTGTATGTCGAGACAATTTGTTAGATGACTTAATTTATGCCGTCACCAAAATTGTTTTGAAAAATCTAGGAACACATAATTAATGTCAATTAAATCAATTTATAAACGATTATTAGAACTGTTCTGCAATAAATATCGATAATATTTCCCAAAGCATAAAATTTAATTTTTATATCATAAACCAAAATAGGCACTCGTACAAAAAATTAACAAAGCGAATTTGCATAAAAATACAAAAATCTATGTTACAAAGTTCTGGAAAGCCCCAGTGAGCGTCACCGTTTTAAACTTAAAGACTGCAGGAGCAAACAAAAAGGCATCGTAATTTAAAGGAAAATTGTCCAATTTGACACAATGACATAATAGCAGGTATTTTGGAATGTGTTATTCGATTATTAGAGGGTGCTTCGGAGACAATATGGAATTAGGGGGCGTGTGAACGAACTACGTAGAATATAATAACCGCGACACCTGAAATTAAAAAACCGAGTCCAAATAAAGCGACTATTACCTTGAGGCCACGTAATGATAGGGTCGGGTAATACGTCTGTTGATTCGTCTTCGGCTGTTGCCTCTTGTGCAACCGAATGTCTATTGATGTTAAAAATACAGGTACAAATAGAAGACATGCACAAGGACGCAACAATCAAACAGGTTACTGAAAGTTGAAATTAGAAATTTAATTTAAAATGTAAAGCGTAAAAATTTAAAGAAAAATTAGTTTAGAAATTACAGAAAGGAGAAAGTATCAAACCTACCGGAATGAAAAATAGCAGCATAAACTACACAGAATGAATAAATAATTCAAGTCAGCACAGTTGTTTGGTGTATCCGAAATCCCAGCGCATGTTAAAATAATCAGCTTCGTGGGCTCTCAAGTGAAATATGTTCAGCATTCTGTTTATCTAGGATTGGTATATAAACTTAAAAACGAGGGGTATTCAAATTAAAACAGGAATTTATTTTAAAAAAGGGTTATTCCGATACTACAACGGTGCAAACTATATTAATTTTCGATGTAGTTCTCCTGCCTATCAATGTACTTGCGCCATGTTTCTAATACCTTCCTGAAAGAAGTTTTCTTTGGATTGCATGGGTATCTACTCTTGCATAGCTTCGATACCTTTTTTATTTGACTGCAATTTTTTTCCGGCTAAAAGTAACATAAAGGTAAAGAGTTAACGATGGAAAGTACTTTGGAATATCGTATATAATACTTGAAAAAGAAGAAAAAAACTAGTCTTTCTAGGAATACGGCATTAAACAGACATAGTTTCTAAAAACTTTGTTACTTAAGAAGAGGAATTCTACTAAGGAGGAATAGCAACAGCCTTTACCAGAAAATATAGCTAACGAATAGGACAGGAATGAGATAAATTTCAACAAGCAAGTAAAGAAACAAGGAAGATGTAAGGAAATAACCTATTTTAAGCTGGAGGGTAGCTAATTAATAATGACTAATATAGTTGGAATGTTAACTCTCACCAATCAAATGCTTCAAACTACATAGTGATCTTGAGAAAGTGTTTATAAAGATAAAATACGCGGAAGTATGATGGAATAGCGTCAAAATTTAAATACATAATCCAAGAAGGTAAAGTCAGCTTGATAAGATTTTTCACAACTACGTAGAAGATACCGAGCATGAGTGATTAAGCAAATATTTGAGGAAGGAAGTCTTACAATTATAAAGAGGTTTCTTTACTAGGACAATTATACTACATAATTGTAAATATAATATTGATAGTAGTAGAATCGTAATTGAAGGAAAAGTGCCTAAAATGTTTACAGAAAAAAATATTGCACTTGGAAAGAGACACTACTTTACTGGCGCCGGTAGCTCGGATAGGTTGGCCGTATGCCTTTCACGCAGCTGTCCTGGGTTCGAATCCGGACGCCGAGGTCGGTGGTTTTTTTCTGAGCGATAAAAAACGCTAAAACGGCCCTTCTTCTCGGATAGGAAGTAAAATCGTAGGCCC
>JABXWE010043581.1:0-12572 GCA_014611495.1 Limonius californicus | reverse complement strand
GATAATCTAATAGCAAATTAACTTATTTAGATAACTTAAAGTTATTTTATGCTTTAAACCTGAAAAATAAGTTGTTGAAACTAAGTAAAGGTGATGTTCAAATAGTGTTTGTCATCTCCATTGATTTTGCTTGGGTTGATCTAATGTCTACCCTTTGAATTATCTGTTTCGTTTTGCTTGTTTGTAGTCGTAATAATTGGATGAAGGTATTAGAGGTATTTATCAAACTGGACTGTGAGCTGTTCATCTGGAAAATAATAAGATATGAGATTTGTGTAGATATGTTCAACTACTGTCAACTAGCATATAATTTTGGAAAAAAATGGATCTTTCTATTGTATGTGATTTGTGAGTAATATTTGGATATAGATGTGAAGAACATTTTAATACGATTTTGATAATCGTTAATTGCAATATTATTAATTTAAAGTGATTTACGTTTAAAATAAATATGAATTTTGTTATAAAAAATAATTGATATGCCGTGTGAGGTGTCAAAGCATTCCTTTTTAAATAAGACATATTGATATAATATCAGTTTTGAAGTAAAAGATATTTTCAAAAAGTTATTTGATATTTAAGATTTGGGTAGTTCCGCTCTGCTTTCCCACTGGTTGAGGAAGTAACATGTTTTTTTGTAAAATGTACTTATTTTGTTTGTATTATAATGTTGCCATGGTTACTTGTTAAAAAAGGGATAAACAACGAAGGCCTGCCATGAAAATCTAAATGTGAACAGACGCTTTTCTGGCGAGTAAATTAAAATTGTAAATTTATGTGTATTATCTCCTGTTTGAATAGAACTATGTTATTAAGTTCAAATCAGCGTTATTTGTTACTTATCTGTCTGAAAAATTGATAACATTCGGTAAATGATTCGAAAATCAAGAATTTGGGCTGGACTATTAATGTAGCATCAGTTCTTTTGACGGCATGTTTTATTTGTATTTGCGTTTAACGTTCACACGTCAACAAACTGCAAGGTTAGGAATTACCTACAAATTGGATAAAAGTTTTATACCTGTTAGTTATTTGGGAGATATTTGCATCATATTCTGGAACTGCAACTGGGATAGCAAACGATTTTAAATTAAAATAATTTAAAACAAATAAGTAACATCGAATCAACAAAAATTTGGGGTTAACAACTTAAAAAGAAAATATAAAGGTGCAACGTATTTATGAGTGCATTGGTATGTTTGAACATCTGAAGTAATAAGCAGTAAATAACTTTTTGGCTAATTACCTTGCGAAACGATTTTACGAATACCAAGATAATCAGTCTAAAGTTTTTCTGCGAGGAACTTGGAAAAAAGCAATAAGTAATTATGGTCTTAGGTTTTGAAGTTCAAGATCAACAGAGGCCGCAGGAATGTCATCCTAATTTCATCTAGTGAATGTTACCAACAGCAAAAGAAAATAAGCAAGTGCTTCTATGTGAAAAGGTGGGTCCGTCTGAAAATGCTTTGTTAAATTAAACTTTACTATTTATTTCATGTAACTTTGTCATTTAATTGTTAAAGTTGTTTAACGTTTTATAAGAAAATAATTAGATAATTCGATAACATTTAATTCATTTCCTTGTTTCATCCATATTTTGCAAGTTCATGTTTACTACCTTGTATCCTTCGCCCTGTTCAGTTAACCAGCGCAAAAATTTAAAGGTTATACAGCAGTTACCAAAATTTATATTATAAACCCTGATATAAAAGTTCTTTTAAAGTATATGTTTGAAGTGCGCCCTTTGTGTTGTTTCAACAACTTATGTAATAATATTGTAATATTGTTTTTCATATGAAGGGTGCAAGTAACGCAACATTCCCTTTTTTCGGACGTAATATTTTAGTCGCTTCAATGTGGGCTCATATGTAGCTCCCTCAATAAAACACATAATAATATATATATATATATATATATGTATATATATATATATATATATGTAATACATATACGTATGTATTGCTGTGATACTCCTTTTTATGAAGTTGTGAAAAATATAAGTTCAAAATTGGTTAAACCTAAAACGATGGGCGCCTATTAACATACAAAACTTTAACCAAAATATCTCACACTTGTAGAATATCCAAAATAAACAAATCCGTAAATTGTTTAACCAACACAAAATAAATTAATATTGCACCAACCTTTTATGAAGATCTCAGGGTCCTTGTTATAATCGGAGGAAACTGTGTAGCTTCGAATAGCTAATAACAAAGTGAACACACACACAAAAAAGAAAAGCATAGGCAATATCAAAAGAATTAATCATACAGAATCTAATTAGCACAATGCAATTCAACTTTATAAGTGCTTTCCCTTAACTGACACAAGATAATATTCGAGTTCATTATTTAAAATAAACATATTAAAACACTAGGTAGTATTTTATTTACCCTTTAAGATGTTTGTTTTGGTGAAAAATGCACTTCCTTATTCTTCTATTCCTTGCATAACTTCAACCTTGGTAAAATCCAGTATCGTCTTGAATTTCGAATTTGTCCACTTCAGCGCGAAAGCTCTCGCATCACGTGGTCCCGGAAATTGTTAAACAAAATTAGAAAAGTAGGTTGTTCTTTGTTGAATCCAAATCTCTATCAACACCTAAGTACCCTCCGTTCTCAATACTTATTTTTTTAACCAGGATGTACCATTAATTGTTCATAACTTTTGTATAACTATAGGTAAAATGTATAACCTCCAAATTAACTTGATGTAAATTTTCAAAGTGGAGATTCTTCTCTCAAAATTATTTCCATTAAACGAAGCACTTTCTTTATTTTAATTTAATATTGATATTTATTTATTTTTAATTGAAACTCGTATATTTTAAAAGTTCATCAAGTTGATAAGACTAATTGAAGATCAGCCCATAAACAGATGGTGATCTAAGAAACAATTCAAGAACCGACGCTAACTTGCAGTTTTTCGGTGAAATTCGAGTTTTTCTGAAGGTTTTCACAAAATCCCGGCCGTGCGTTGAAGGAAACACTTTGAATATGAACACAGACAGATATTAACACTTTTATTTCAAATCAAAATATAAACTTTTCACACTAATTTTGCAATTTTTAACAGAGCTGCATTTTGACATGCTTATGGCTCGATGGTCTAAGTCTAAGTCTAAGCAACCGCTTACAAACAAGTAAAAATATATGCGACCCCAAAGCATTCAGCCAATACGATTACAGCATTAAACTGACTAAATTATTAACATATATCTAAAGCTTACAACAATATTACAACAATATGAAAATCACCACTGTATTACTCCCAAAAAGATTAACATTTCGATACGTCATTTGGTATGCTTTCGATAAAGCATTTGGAAACGGACAAATATTTCCACATTGAATTATAAATAAATTATTAAAATCAACTTCAATGTTTATCAAATTGAACGCAGAGCATCCTTTTTGTGGTACGCGGCACTCTTATTCGCCATGTACCTCTCCTCAGCCCTGATGTAGCAACACATGTCGCGCGTGGTTCACACAGTTTAATGTCAAATCGAAACTGCAGAAATAGCAGAGAACAGGTTCAGGTATTGCGACACGACCAAGGCTCAATTCAAGAATTTCGAGTGGTGACAATACAAAATATATATTTGTTGCGGGGATTGCACCTATGGTGTATTCGACAGTTTGTTGCGAAAGCGAGCTTTCTGCCAACAGGGCTACCACTTCGCTAGAGGTACTCCTGCTAAAGCAACTTTTATATTATAGTCAATGTCAAGCACTTCATAATTTTGATTCCGATCTCGTTCAGTAGTGCGAACATATTAACATTATAATCTAACCGTTATAAAAAAATTAGAGAGAATTCTTAACACATTGATGTATTTATGTTTGGCGGAGGCCCTGGTTGGTCATTTCACAGGAATAAGAAAACAGGAACGGAACGGACATAGAACGAGAAGAGCAAACAATAAATAAGTAAATACTACCAGAGGTGGTTTCTCAAAAGGAAATCAAAGTCGTTGTCGTTTCTATAGATACACTATAAGGCCACAACCAGGCTAAAACAGACTGAAACGGAGAAGGAGCAGAAAATAATTTTATTAATAATCATATTTAGATTTTGATAACCTAATTCTTCTCAATGTTAATATTGCTTTATATGTTAATGGTTTTACGAAGTATATGCTGTTATATTAGATACAATTTATGCAAATGAAGGTACTAAGCTGAATTATTATTTATGAATTATTTTTACGGGGAACTGAACTTACAAATAAATTTTTAAATTCAAGAGTAGTTCTGAAATTATGAGAGTAATACAAAAAGAGAAGGTGAACTTCGTTTATGTAATTTTGTCCAGAAGCATTTGCCTGTAGTATTCTATGAAACATTAGTTAATCAGGATAAAACTACTACAATTATCGTATAAATCTCTTTCGACAACGGTCAATAATGCCTGATATTTCATTGCCCTAATAGTATTGTGAATTTATTGTGGAGCGAAACGTGCACTCCTATGTTCCATTAGAAATTAGAAAATAACCCCTTCAATATATTGTTATTATTTGGTAACAGTGGAGACAACCAATGCTATGTGTTCCTGTCTGTGTCACTGTTTGAAAAACAAAATAACATGTTTAATGCTACAATAAATTTAGTATTATATCTTTGCAGAAACAATTAATTTAATAAATGTTTCTATGCAATTATTGTTTAGCTAATGCGTATATTGAAATGCTGAAGTACTACTCCAAATTTTATAATATGCAACTAATAAAAACGGAAGGATGTCTGTTTAAACCGCACCATTTTAAATTTTTTTAAGGCGTTATAAATAACGCAGCAACTTCCATAGAGGCAAAGCTGTTATTTTCTAAAGGCGTCTAAGAACGACTAAAACGATTTTATTCAGTTAAACAGTATATGGCGAGCTGTGTGTATAGGTTTCATAAATTGCAATAAAATGTCATAGAACACCCTTAAAATGTAGTATTTGCTGTTAGAAAGTTTAAGAGGTTTATTTCGTACTTTCTTTACATCTGTCAATAGTGTATTTTAATTATACACAAAATGATGAATGGTTTAAAATAATGGAAAACTTAAACGTGAAACATAACTAACATAAGCTAACAACATGCTTTCAAAAGCGAGGTTACAGCTTTAAGCATAATACATGCTATTGGTCGCACTATGAAAGCTGTTTTTATACATTTTTTTAATACAGGGTTCGGCAATTAGTTGTGGTTGTTTTCGTGTCCCTAAAGGGACGCGATTTTGAAATGGTTGCGTAGAATTCATATATATGGCAGTCTTTCTTCAAGATATCCAGGATCTGCTCGTACAGTAAGGACGACGCAAAACATTGAAAGAGTAAAGAATGCAATTGAACAAACTCCTACGCGTACCGCTAAGAAGCATGCACTCGTTTTGCACGTTTCCGAGAGAAGCTTTCGTCGAATAGCCAAGAAAGATTTGCACCCCACCCATATAAAACCCAAACCGTTCAAATGCTGAAGGATGATGAGGATAAGGCCGCTAGAATCCAATTTTGTCAACAATTCCTTTCAATTTTGAATGAAAATCCAAATGTCATCAGCGAGTTGATAATGAGTGATGAGGCTCATTTCCATTTGGATGGCTACGTAAATAAACAGAAATATAGGTACTGGGCTGCAGAAAACCCACTTCAAATGCATGAGAAGCCCCTTCACAGCAGTAAGGTGATCGTTTGGTGTGTATTATCTGCTTCTGGAATACTAGGGCCTTATGTTTTCGAAAATAACAGAACTGTCACGGTCACTTTAAATCGACATGTTCACATGCTGCAGAATTTTCTTAGAAGGGAGCTTCTTGGACTTGGAATAAATAATCCACTATTTTAGACGGAGCAACGGCACATACCATACACATACCGGCCAAGAATGTTTAAACCGTAATGGTGCTCATTCGTCGGATGTTATTTTCAAAAAATAAAGTGTATTCAAAATGGCATGTCTTTGTCTTCAAAAGGCAATATGTGGCATTTCGTACATTGCCACCACAACTGATTGCCGGACCCTCTACTATCGGACATGATCTTTAGACAGCTCATTTAAGACTTTTGTTAAATGAATACGAAACCAGCCTCGGCCGTCTAGTGCTTAGCGTAGGTACTTGCGAATTTGAACCCGCTGAAGATTTTGCTGGCGGGGAAAAATATGAAAATGGGTCTTCTGCCATATAAACCGTAAAACCGTAGGTATCACGCCATTGCGATGTGTGATACGTTGAAAATTACTACTACTGGAACTATCCCGGATAGTCAACATTTATAGGTAAGGTGTACACTAACCCACGAGCTTCAGTACGTATAGATGCTGTGAAAACCGCGTCCTAAATCGCGCCCAATCAAAACAAACAAGTGAATACAAAAGACGGTGAAATATTTACAACCAATAACATATGTTCATTCTAACAAGGTACAATAAGCGATTATCCAAATTAGTAAAAGTTTTAAGGTATAATTTTGCGGTACAAATGCTTGAAATTTTGTAAAGCATGTGTTATGAAGTATGTCTGTATTATATTATTGACAAAAACCTGTTTTCGTAAATGTTATACAACCAACTCTACATTTAAGAAAACAATATTTTTATGTAATTCAAACATTAGATATATCACATGAAAATTAAAAATTAAGGAAATATAAGCCATAAAGGCAGTGTCCAGGTATATTGCAACTTCCTGTTAAAAACGTCTTAACTCAGGAAGCGTATTTCCAGCGGAAATATAATGATAAATATATTTTTACCTTTTAAATCCAAAGAGTGGAGAATCTAAGTAAACTTCTGCGGAAATAAGTTCACTGCATGGGCATTGTAAAATATTCCTTATCTACTAAGTTGCCTGAGAATGACAGATAAGGTACATTAGTGTACCTAGAATTGTATACAGAATTAAAAAAACAAATAGTACATATATAGGGTGTTCCGTTAAAAAACAATTCCGTAGAAAATAATTTCTCAAAAACTCTAGGCGTTGGGAAATCAAACGAACTCATCGTGTCCCCCGGGGGTTGACCGTTTACCCACAGTATCATTTTCAGGCAAATATCTCGAACAGCTTCGAAGTAATTAGCTGGCTGGTATTCCCACAAGTATGCTGTACACAGGTATAACTAAACCCTATAATATCCTAAATAACTACTAATTTTTTATTGATTCCCCATACTCCTAGTATGACATGATATTGAGATTATAACGGAAATACTCGTTTTTAACATTCACGAATAGTGGAACACGTACAAAATCGATTTTTTATTATCGCTGAAGGTGTTCTCTACGACATTCTACGAATTTTCAAAATTTAAGTTTAGGTGTCTTGTTATTTTTGCAGGAAAAAATATGAATGTTGCGTATACATTTGAAATGCCAGATAAAAAATATAGCAATATATTAAAAAAATCAGAAGTTGATATTACTTCCGGTTATAACGGAAGTGTATGATCTTACTGCAAGTAGATTCATACAAAAGTTTTTAGGTAATGCTGTTTCAATGGTGTATTAATGTAAACTCAAAAATACAGAACATATCTCCTTACTTTTTATTACTTCACTACTTCGTAAGCCAGCCATAAATTTCTATATCTGTGTAAAACAAACAGCGAGTCTCTCTTAAACATGTAACCTTTGCATTCAGAGTAGGTAAAAATTACGATTTGGAAGTCTTCTTTTTTGAATAAATAATGGATTAATTTTCATTTTCCACCTGCAGGCAACAACACATAGCGTATTGTTTAATCAATTTATGATTAGAAACAGTACAGCGTTACATTTAATACCAATCTGCAAAACTGTATATATTATAAAAATAATAATCTACTGCGATGATTACACTTTTCTACATGTTCATAAGACGTAAAAGTAGTATAAAGGATCTTGGTATGGCACGCTCGAAAATTGTCTTGGCCACTAATATGAGTTATCAATAACACAGTACATTCTTACTTAAATATTAAATCGGTAACCCCATTTTTGTCTTAAATATTTTATTGATTTGCCTAAAACACACTTTCAATATCATAAAAGTAAACATTTGTTAAAATTAATTAATTGTTTATGATTTTGAAAGGTGTGTTTAAACTACCCCTCTAACTATTTCAACCCCTAAAACCCTAAAATACGCTTTGCAGTCTCAGAATAGTTACCATGCCTAGAAATGTTGTTTTTCGCCTCAGATTTAAGATAATTATGTAAATATCAACCTACTCAGTAGTTCATCCTTTAATACGAGTATTACGATGTATAACATTTCCAGTTGTGGTGGCACCGCAGGCAATGTCGGTGATTAGTCACGGGAGGGAAAATAGGTTGATGTAAAATAATAGTTATTTGTGTAACAATTAAGGGAAGAAAGTGCTATTTTTCTTCCCGCCGGTGTCCAAGGGAAGCAGAAACACTTTCTTACTGTGCTTCACATATTATTTTTTCTAACATTAAAAATAACTTCAAATAAGAACCTCATTTATTACATTATTACGGTAACTAGTGCGAGGATTGTAAACAACCATTAAACAAACTAAATTGTCTGAAAAGATTAAAAAAAATCGTATATTTCAAGCAGTTTTACCTTTTATTATTATCAGAGCAGTGATGAAGACATGCTTTAAGATCTGGAAGAAATAGCAAGCAACGATTTTCTAAATCTCCTTCCCCAAAAATCTGAATGAAATCTGTTATATTCGATTTTTTTGAGGGACGAAACATTTTTCCTCCATTGCCTACTTTTATCTCTTAGCTTTCGCGAACCAAAGCTAACTTTCTGTTTTGATATTAGAAAAATAATATTAATCCCAAAAATACTTTCGTATATACAGTGTGATTATTTTATCTTGCAACAACTACATAGGAAGGCTATACCTTTTACAGGTGCATGAAATGTATATTATATTGTATAGATCCTTGTGGTATTAACAATCAGTTCCAAAATATTCTAATGATGAGAATATGGACAGTTTTTCAAGCAAAAGGTGAGGCAACGACATGTTACAACTGTAGAACCTGAAGGGACAGTTATGAAACAAGTAACTAGTAATCCCCACATAAGCCAACCAGCAGTTGCAAGAACTGCAGGCTTTAGCCAAAGTTCAGTTTTTAAAATTGTAAAAGCAAACCGATTTTTGTTCTTACCACGCCACATTAGGGCAACACCATACTGAAGATGATTACACACCTGCCAATTTATAAGAAACGAAGTTACTACTGATCCACTGTTTTTAAAATATATTCTATTTTCTGACGAAGCGACGTTTAGTAACAATAGATGTGTAAATAGACACAATTGCCATTTCTAGTTACAGGATAACCCACATAGAATTCGGCAAAAACACCTTCAAAGAATTTTTACTGGAAATGTATGGTGCGGTATCGTTGACAACTTTATCGTTGGTCGTTGGAAAATGATTTTCCTCAACTTTCAGAAGACATTCCTCTTTATATTAGACAGCGTATGTGGTTTCAAAATGACGGAGCATCTGCCCACTTCCATAGAATTGTAAGAAACTACCAAGATGAAACTTTCCATAACAGATTAATTGCAAGAGGTGCAATTCATCCTTAGCTTCCATGAAGTCCGGACTTGACCCCGTTAAATTTCTTTTTGTGGAGTAAAGTAAAAAACGACGTCTATTAAACTTCCGTAAAAACTTAGGTAGATTTACGTGAGAGAATTATTGAATCATGTAGGTCAAATCATCCCATACATACTAACTCATGTTAGAAATACTCTCCTGCTGCGGATTGACTTATGTAAACAGCAAGGTGGACGGCAGTTTGAACATTTATTAATGCTTTATTTCCTTATATAATTTATTTTTTTATTGATTTTATTGTTATTTCAAGATATTTTTATGCTACCTTGGCTTTCTCTGTGTTCGCTTTGTTTAAATTATAAGTAATAAATATTGTAAATGTACCTATTGAACAACTGCATCTACACTCACCGGCACAAAATTCGATCTATGCGTTATTTGATTGATATTTTTATTTATTATTTATTTATTTGTTTTAATTATTAATTTTACTTTAGTCCAAAAGGTGTATTTTCACCAATAAATGAGGCGAAAGGCACAACATATGGTTCTAAGATGTCTGTAATGTACCTGTCTGTAGTCATAGCTCCTCCATTTACCATAACCAATTCGGTGCGGGCCTCCATGCTAATCCCACCCCACACCATGATTGAACCACCACCAAATCTAATTCTAGGCACAATATTGCATTGGGCAAACCTCTCACCAGTCTGTCGCCAAACTCTTTGACGGCCATCTGGAGATCTCAGACAAAATCTTGACTCGTCAGGAAACAGAATATGGCCCCATTTCTCAACACGCCAGTTTTGGTGTTCATGGGCAAAGTTCAACCGCTGTACTCGATGTTTTCAATATAGCGTTCTGGTCTTAATGTGATCGCTGCACCGTAATAAGTGAATCAATTTGAAAATGTAATTTTACAGAAAAGTACGAACAATCGCGCATGCTTTTAAAAAGGAAACTTCCGTCAAAATTATTAATTTTTCTGGAAGATCCTACAGTCCAAATAAAATTATGTACTGAAGTAAATTGTAATATATACCGTGTTACATTTAAAATGACAAAATCGAAAGCAAAAGTACGTTTAGGTACTAAGTGATATTAAGAATCCCTTCTTTCTTTTGTACTGCTCTGCAGAATCTTTATAAGTGTTTTAAATTAATTAACTTTCATTACTTTACATTCTAAATGTACTTAATTACCTCCAACTTTTTGGGTTTTAGCTTAGAGTTTAATTCGTACACTTGTATATTTCTATGCTCTTCAAAACATCAGCGCTGAATGTAAACGAAACGTGGGAATTGCTGTCATTTAAATATCTGCCATCCGGAAAGTTTCAACAGGAATTTTGATTTAAATGATTATCTCTATGTTAAATCCGAAAAGTTTTAACCAAGCACTAATTAACAATTTGTTTCATGTTGCTGTCATTTAATTTTTGAAAAAATTGCTTGTGAGTGATATCGTGCGAGTGAAACCACAACCCACAACCATAAGAGTGTTTTTTTTTATCAATTTATTTTTTAATAATTACAAAATTTATCGTAATGGTATTACTTTAACAAATGGGGGAATGACATTCTCAACTTACGTGGCTACATGATTGTATGGAATCTGTCACTTTCGTAATTTACAATTGTCAAAAAGTAAACATAAGCCTACTAAAAAGTGAAACAAAAACTTGAAATCTATAGCAAACGTCTTGGTTATAATAACGTGCGGGTGAATGATATAGTTAACTTTCTTTGCTACTTGATTGTATGGAATTTATCACTTTCGTATATGAGAAAAATGCTAAATAACAGAAAATATTAATAGTCGCCATTCGTTGTATTCCTACAATATTTACAATACCTACGTAGGTATTTAGTTACAATTTTCAGTAGAAATTACTAATAATAGGTAAATTAATTTTGGACAATTTAGATAGCAATGGAACGTCGCGAAGTATGTAATTTCAGAGGTTTTCTTCAGCCAAAATTATTTAAGCTTGCCTACTGAAGTTGCACTTTAATTACCGAAATAAGTAGGTACGTAGGTCTTCTAAATATTTAGTTTGTACAGTGATTACTATATCTTTTAAAAGGCTACATTCATTACAGCTGTGTATTCCATATGTATCTTGAAACTTTACATTGTTTAAATAAATAAAAATCAAAGTAGTTGTGTTGGATATACTATATAGTAACTACATTGAAACTATTTTCTAATAAATAATATGCAGTTTTGCAATAGGTACATTTACCTTATTTATTTCTTACAATTTAAATAAAACAACCCCAGAGAAAGCCAATATAAGTATAAAAACATGTTGACATAACAATAAAATCAAGAACAAAAATAAATTAAGTAAAAACAGAAAGAAAAACTAATTAATGACGTAATAAATATTCAAAATTGGGAGAGAGAAAGTTTCGTAGACGTCGTTTTTTACTTTACCCTGCAAAAGCAGTCTAACAGGGAAGGCGCTTCGTCATTTTAAAATCACATACTCTATCTAACATGAAGAAGAATGAATATCTTCTAAAAGTAGAGGCAAATCATTTTTTAATAAATGTAAATACATTTCCCCATTTAAACTGCCATCAAAGAAGTGGGGACCAACGATAAAGTTGTCAACGATACCTCATCATGTGGTAAGGATAAAACCGGTTTCCTTTTAAAATGTTAAATACTGAACTTTGGCTGAAGCCCACAATTTTTGCAACTGCTCGTTAGCTTATACGAGGATTACCAGTTACTTGTTCGATGACTGTCGCTTCAGCTTCTACGAGTACAGTTGTGACATGTTGTTATCCTACCTTTGGCTTGGATAACTGTCCATGTTGCCGCAAATTTCTTTCCAAAAGCTTAAAGGCATTATGTGATGGAACGGGTACATCAGGGTATCTTTGTGGGGTCTATATCACATCGGCCAATGATCATATCGGCCAACAGCGGTTTTTGTTCATATCGGCCAAACTTGTGCTATGAAATCCGCCATCTTGTTCAGATCGGCCAACGGTAGTTTTTGTTCATATCGCCCAACTTGTTCATATCGGCCAACG
>JABXWE010043580.1:0-11185 GCA_014611495.1 Limonius californicus | reverse complement strand
TCCTCTAAGCTTTCCCTACTCCTCCGCATATGCCACTATTTGTTGTGACTTTGTATTGACCGTTCCTTTAAATTTACAGTCTCTAATTATTGCCTCTAGCGTTAGATTGAACAGCGTTGTTGACAGGCCGTCTCCTTGTCTCACTCCTAAATTATTATGAAATCTTCTGTCGTTTCCCCTTCCGCGAGTCCTACTGCTTTTGACCCCCTCATTATCATTTCAATCGTATTCTTTTTTGCGGTATTTTCATTTTCTTCATATCTTCTATTATAACTTTAAGCTTTAAGCTGTCGAAGGCTTGTTTGAAATCAACGTAGTAGAGGATTTGTAGTCCAATTTCGTATTCGTGTGCTCTTTCAATTATTTGGTTTACAGTGTGTATCGCGTCTAAGGTGGATCTGCTCCTCCTAAATCCTTGCTGATAATCTCCTATTTTTTGTTCTGTAAATTGCATCAGTTTTTTATTTAGTAATGTAGTCAGGATTTGGTATGCCACATTTAGGAGGCTAATTCCTCTGTCGTTTGTGCATACACTTGGATCTCCTTTCTTTAGTAATGGCACTATTAACCCCCTTTTCCATTCGCTGGGCATGCACTCCTTTTTCCAGACTTGAATTATTAATTTATATAGTTTTTGCTTTAAATGATTTCCTCCTTGTTTGATCATTTCGTTTACAATATTGTCCGTTCCTCCTGCCTTGTTTACTTTTAAGGTTGTTATCACTTCCTCAAACTCCTCTTATGATGGTTGCATTTGATCTGTCCTTCCTTTTTGATTATCCAGTTCGTCTTTTGCCTTTTCTGTGTCAGAGCTTTCCGTTTGCAGCAGGTTTTCAAAGTGTTTTAGCCATTCTTCTCCCTGTATCTTTGCTATGTTTCTATCCCTGGTTTGTTTTTTAATATATCTATAGATTTTGAAGTTGCTCTTATTATCATTTTCCAGTTCTTGCATTGTATCCCTAATCCATTTCTCCTTTTTCCTTTTTATTAGTTTTGTAAATTTTTTCCTAGACTCTTGATACCATTTATATTCCTAGTCCTTTCCTGTTCTTAGCCATGCAAGTCCCGCGTCATTCTTATTCTTAATCATTGTCTCGCATTCAATATCAAACCACTGATTCTTTTTCTCCCCCACTTTTCCACCTACCACCTTATCTGCGGTGTTTTCGATGCTTCTTTTTATGTTGTTCCATTCTTCTTCGACAGTTTCCCCCTCTCTAGATGTGGATAGCCGTTTTTCATCTTGATTATTCCTCTCTTTGATCTACTCAATTTTCCATTTTTTCCTCGTTGTTGGTGTTTTCCTTTTATCAATCATTCTTAGTTTCACTTTGGCTATTACTAGGAGGTGGTCTGTGCTACCTCCCGCGCCCCTATATGATCTGACATCCTGAACTATTTTTTGCCTCTTTTTGGATATCAGCACATGATCGATCTGGTTTCCCGTATTTCTTCCTGGGAGCATCCATGTGATTTTATGCTCCATTTTGTGTTTGAATTTGGTACTGGCTATTATCATATCCATTTCCGTTGCCATGTTGCCCATCCTTGATCCATTATCAGTGTCATGCTTCGGTATTATTTCGCAGGTTTTCTGTAGTTCTTCATAAAATTCGTCCGTCTCTGTTTCTTCTGCTGCCTCTGTTGGAGCGTACACATGGGCTCAACCGGAGCTACCCCTTAGCGCCAGCTAATAGATAAGTAAGGGTATAATCGGAAAATCAGGGGAGACAGTGTAAAGGGAGGACAATGGAAGAAATAAAGCAAATATTTGCCCAAATAAATGCAAAGTTAACGTCGTTGGAGGATAAACTAGACAGAAATGCAGAGATAATAAAGGAATTGAAGGAAGAAAACGTAAAATTAAAGGGGACTGCACTAGAACAAGGAGGAAGCATTGAGGCGCTAGAAAGAGAAATAAGAAGAAACAATGTTATAATTCAAGGGGTACAGGACCAAAACGAAGAAGGGCAACAAGAAACGGAAAACAAGATACAAGGGATACTGGAAATAATTAAATAAGACAGTATAATAAGTGAAATTGTCAATTCAGATCAGCTGCTTTATATTCAAACTTGCGACGAACAAAAGGTCACACGACAAACATAAAATAAACGCAACGAAGGTCCGTAAATATATGAAAAAAAAAACCATTGTAAATGTTAAACACTTTATTATTATTTTTTTTTATTATATCTCATTTCATTGACATAATTAGATCTGATATGTCATGCATACTGAATAAATTTCAAAAAGGAGACTTTAGATAACATCAGAAAATACTTAATAAATCTCCTGTTTGACAAAGCTTTCATGCTGGAACATAGATCATCGTTACCTTTAGAATAATATGACCGAGGAAAATATTTAAAGGCACATACAATAATAGAGACACACTCATACACAGAGAAAGTGAATAAATATTATTTATAAACTCTAAAAAAATAGAATTCACCAAGATGAAAAGTAATCTTAAAAACTATTCTGGCATTTGCGAAATCTGTGACCAGATCAAATATTATAGAAGCTTGTTTTGTGTATGCTTTCTCTCTTAAATTATACCGTTGTGCAATACATAGAGAAGTCATGATTTACTTATTATAAATGTCCACATAATAAATATATAATTTTGTACAGGATGTTTCATAAAATGATATAAACATATAAAGTTTAGGTAATATGGAACAAATGTGCTTTATATGATAACATATGTAGTTTAAGATTAAGAGATTTCAGTTGCTATCCTGAAACTTTTTGTATAGGGTGAAGTGGGGTAATTGCGATATATAATTTGATGAGTGTAATTTCAAATGTCATTCAAAATGTGAATTTTATTCAAAAAATTCCCAAATAATTACTGAATGATCTTTGATTACCTATAAAATGATGCCAATAATTAAAACAGTCAAATTATTTTTGCGCTAGATGTTGTTTAATATTTTGCTGACCTACCTCACTCTATCACTTTTGCCCCTGGGGTTGGGGGAAATGTGATAATGGACTCTCTCTTGCAGTAAGCTTTTCAATAGATGTGTGTATGGGGTAAATGTAAAAAAGAATTGTTTTCTGAAGATTTTGTTGTTTGAATTATTTTATTAATGTCAAAAGTACCGACGTAGTTAAAATATAAAAATATTTTCTTAAAATTAACGGAAACAAAATTATATTCTAATGAATATTTTACGTAACAGGAACGTTTAATTACAAAATGTTAGACAATTAATGGATGTTGTATCCATCGAACTTTATTGGAAAGGTCATTCCAGAGCCCCTTCGATCGCTTTTTGGCTCTGGAAGAATTTTTAGTATATTCGAACAATCGACCATGTCTTCATCATATACATTAGGCCAAACAAATTTAAGTTTTTTAAACCTTAAAAACCTAACACACCACGCATCATAGTCCCCTTTCTGAATGACTTTACCAACAAAATGTTTTATAGTCTTTTTCGTTGGATATTGCACTAGCACCCACTTGTCGACTTCAATAGTTTGATTTTCATTGGAATATTCTTCTCCAAGTTCTTCTTCTAGGTTTTGAATATCTTGTAAGAAATCTTCCTCATTATCTGAGTCTTCATAATTTATTAATTCATCATTGGATTCACTAGATGAGTCAGAAACAATTGTTACTGTCTTCGGAGGAACTTTTTTGTGATCTGCTCGTATTTCCACATCCAGGTTTCTTGGCGCTGTAATAACTTGAGCTCCAGGTGCCAACTTTCTCTTTGTAATTTTTGGCGTGACTTGATGCTGTCGAACGCATTCAAGCAAAAGGTTCTCAAAAGATGGCGATTCCTTTGAGGTTGAGGGTATTGGATCACCAGCCGTAGTCGATGAACCTGGCATGTCCTGTACATTAGAGTTATGGGAGTCCCAACGTTTTAAAGCTTCAATATCAAATTTTTCTCTTGGCACGACTTCGTTACTAAATGGCATAATACCCGCCTTTCGAAACCCATTTATTATAACACTTGCCTGCGTCTCCTTCCATGTTTCTGCAATAAATGTAGAAAACATCTTCTTTGGTAGTTTTCGCCCTACATTATGTCTCTGCCATTTGACTAACTTCTGATCCCAGGTTGTTTTTAAAGCTTTAAAGACTGCAAGGTCAAGGGGTTGTAATAAATGAGTTGTATGAGGTGGTAACTTGAGGATTGTTATATTTTCTTGCCTAGCCAGCTCTATAACTTCTGTGCTAACATGGGTCGAATGCCCATCATATATAATCAGCACTGGTCGTTCTGTGCCTACAGCAGGAATTACTGTATTTCGAAAGTAGTTGAAGAATATATTAGAGTCCATCCACCCTTTTTTACTAGCAGCATAAGATAGCCCAGGGAAGACATCGTCGGTAGTTTGCCACTGGTCCCAAACATTAACACCTTTGAAAATGATTAATGGTGGTCCCTTTCCTCCAGCAGCACTAGCCAACATTGAGACAGTTGTATTTTCACGACCAGGAGTACTCGTAATACGGGAACAAGGATGTCCTCGTTTACCAACAACTTTTGTTTTACTTGGATCAATGGAAAAACTGCTCTCATCGAGATTCCAAATTAAGGAAGGCTTATCGTGAAGTTGTAAATCATCTAAAGTTTGTTTTAGAAGCTTAAAATATCCATATATTATGAATGGATCTGTAGCTTTCTTCCGTGCAAATTCTAAAGATTGTGGTACCTTCAGGCTTAAACCATGTCTTAATTTAAATCCCAGAAACCAGTCCGTCCCTGGTTTGTTATCTTTAAATGGTGTCGCTATTTTATACTTCTCTACAAACTCGGAAACTAACTGTAATATTTCCTTTTTGGTTAATCCAAACCCCCATTTTTCTAAAGTTGTAATGTTTTGTGCTAGTTCACGCTCTTGATTCCAACTAAGAACAGTTAGTCTCCCTTTAGCTTGCTTTTTCGCTCCTCTAATACCTTTCAATCGACTGTACAGTGTACAATACGGAACATTATACCTTTTGGATGCTCTATAGACGGTCATCCGACCCGCTTGGGCTTCTCTGAGAGCTGCTTGTAGGTCTTCGGAAGAATACTTTGGGTCCGGGCACTTTCTCTTGTAATTTCGCACCATTTTTGATAACTAAAAATTAGTATGGGGTAAATGTTAAGTACAAGGGGTAATTGTGATAGTGCTTATATTACAATTGCCCCGTTCACATGTTTTCAAGGGGCAAATGTAATATAGGTAGTTTCTAAAAACGCAGTATTTACCTTGCCAATTCCACTCAAAACAATAATAACTACACACTTTTAATAACTTTTTGTCAATTTGCGAATAAACTGTAAAATTTACATTTCACTAAAATTTCGAATTGAAGATACACGTGTTGCACTCGTAGTTCAACCTAAAATGCATAGTTCTGTTTCCGGACAGCTGCTTGCTGACCCGGTCCGTAAGTTCAGTTTCTAACCAACCCAGAAAAATTGTTAATGTCTATTTTGACGGTAGGTGGCATGAAACATCAATTTTTAAATATAATAGAGCAATTTACAACCTGTTATCACATTTCCCCCATTTTGACATTTACCCCACTTCACCCTAATATATAATTATTTATAACAACTAACCGAAAAATATTATACAGGGTGTCGTAAATGATTATAGGGACTTACAAAATACTTCATCGTTGACTAAATTTAAATACACTTCACTTGCCAATTTAAATCTTGTCATTCAGAGTTAAAAAAATAACCTCAAAATTGAGTACTATTTCTGTTAGATATCCGAAATAGTAAAATCATTTAACTTTACCCATATAAAAAGACTATTTTGGAGTAGGGCTTGAGCGGCATTATCTATCTAGAAATTAGTTTTAAGAGCTTTCCATATTTAAATCAGAACAACATAATACAAATCCACCAAACTAAATTTGTGTTTTCGAGATAAAGAATAGAAGCTCATGCACCTCGATTTTGAGAACAAACTCCGCCTATGGTTACAGGAGATTAACATTACTTGTATTTATTCATCATATCTGATTCCAACACTAATTTTATACATAACAAATATCTTATAAAATACATTTTATTCTGCATAAAAATAGGTGATTACATATTTCATTTAATATTTATTCTTTAGTCATTAACATCAGCCTACTTGCATCTTATGCTGTCGAATATACTGTTATGTCTGAATTCCTAGGGTTTCGATATCATTACAGCCTCTAGGAAACAATTTAGTTATTAGATATTCCGAATACTACATCCCCTATGTTCTTACATCTCTAAATACACATTGAATGCTTATAACCTCTTATCACATACATTTTTATATTGGGTGATACGAAATAAAAATATTTTGTGCTTTAGATTATAAGAATAAGTTCAGTGAACTGAAAAGCATTGCCATACCTAACCTATAAATATAATAATAGCATGAAGAAGTTTTAAATTTAAAAATGTTTATAACTATACTGAATTAAATAAAGTTAAACATGGTTTAAATAGTCTAATAACAATAAGGGGTGGTTTTGGCATCATTCGGAATGATTACTTTTAAAAATAATATTATTAAACCCTTCACATTTATAAATGGGGGAAAAATCTTTATGGTTAGTGGTAAAAGACCGAGAAAATCTTCACGTTTTCAGAAAAAGCCAGAAATGTTCCTTTAATTTTACGTAGGTTACTGTATGAAATCGTCAAGGTGCGTGTCTAAAGTACTGACGAATGTTCAGAAAAAAAACAGCGAATGGCCTCTGCACTGACCCTTCTGCGTCTCTACGAAACTTATGGCGATGAGTACCTGAATCACACTGTGATTGGCGACGAGACTTTAATTTCGTGCACAAATGTTGAAACTAAACAACAATCAGTGCAGTAGAAGTATGCGAATTCCCTCAAAGCCAAAAATGTAAAACAAATTTCGTGAACGAACAACTTATAGCAACTGTTTTTGGGGACAGGACAAGAAAGATAGATGCTATAAAAGTCATTATATACGAGCCCTATTCGGAAACTAAGGGCCGTTTAAATATTCTCGCCGAATGAGGAGCATAAATTGGTGTATTGTAGGGGTGGTTAAGTGGTTGATGAGCTAACCACACGTCGCTTTACCGTGGTTCAATCACTGTATTCGACTGTATAATGTGCTAAAATGAAATTGTCACAAACAGGCTACTGCTACAGTAGCACAAACTCTATGCGAGGTAAGTCCAAGAATGTTGGCGAATGTTCACAAAAACCAGCGACTGGCCTCTGCACTGACCTTCCTGCGTCTCTACGAAACTGATGGCGATGAATACCTGAACTACATTATGACTGGCGACGAAACTTTGATTTAAATTGATGTATTGTAGGGGTGCTTAAATGATTGATGAGCTAACCACACGTAGCTTTACTGTGGTTCAATCACTGTATTCGATCGTATAATAATGTGCCAAAATGAATTCTACGAATGAAAATGTTTCCAAGTATGAAGTACAAGCCGTGATTCATTTTCTTCGTGCAAAAAAAAAAGATTACGCTGACAAATGCATCACGCAAAGGAAAGGAATTTTAGAGATAGCCAAACAACGAAGATCTTGTGGAAAAAATGAACAAGAAAATTCGTGAACATCAGCGTTTCATGATTTCGGAAATGGTCGTAAATTTTCCTAATATTTCACGTACAGTACTGTATGAAATTGTCACAAACAGGCTACTGCTACAGCACCGCAAAGTTTATGCAAGATGAGTGCCAAGGATGTTGACGGATGATCACAAAAACCAGATCTTCCTGCATCGTTACGAAACTGACGGCGATGAGTACCTGAATTACACTGTGACTGGCGACGAGACTTTGATTTCGTGCAAAAATGTTGAAACTAAACAACAATCAGTGCAGTGAAAGTACTCGAATTCCCTCAAAGCCAAACATTTTAAAAAAACTTCGAAACCCAACAGCTTATAGCTACTGTTTTTGGGGACAGGACAACAAGGGTAAATGCTATTAAAGTCATTATATACGAGACTTATTCGGAAACTAAGGGCCTTTTAAATATTCTCGCCGAATGTATTCGATTGTATAATAATGTGCTAAAATGAACTCTGCCATTGAAAATGTTGCCAAAGATGAAATACATGCAGTGATTCATTTTCTTCGTGCAAAAAAAAACGAAACGCTGACGAATGCATTATGCGAAGGTAAGGAATTTTAGAGGTAGCCGAACAACGAAAATCTTGTGGAAAAAGTGAACAAGGAAACACGTGAACATCAGCGTTTCATGGTTTCGAAAATGGTCATAAATTTTCCTAATATTTCACGTACGGTACTGTATGATATTGTCACGAACAGACTACTGCTACAGTACCACAAACTTTATGCGATGTGAGTGCTAAGGATGTTGACGGATCTTCACAAAAACCAACGAATGGCCCCTGCACTGACCTTCCTGCGTCTCTACGAAACTGATGGCGATGAATACCTGAATCACACTATGACTGGCGACAAGACTTTGATTAGATTGATGTATTGTAGGGGTATTTAAATGGTTGATGAGCTAATCACACGTCGACTTCCCGTGGTTCAGTCACTGTATTCGATTGTATAATAATGTGCTAAAATGAACTCTACGATTGAAAATGTTGCCAACTATGAAATACATGCAATGATTCAATTTTTTCGTGCAAAAAAAAAACGGAAACGCTGACGAATGCATCACGCAAAGTAAAGGAATTTTAGAGATAGCCAAACAACGAAGATCTTGTGGGAAAGTGAACAAGAAAACACGTGAAGATCAGCGTTTCATGGTTTCAGAAATGGTCTAAATCTTCGTAACATTTCGGGGTACTGTATGAAATTGTCACAAACAGATTACTGCTACAGTACCACAAACTTTATGCGATGTGAGTGCTAAGGATGTTGACGGATCTTCACAAAAACCAACGAATGGCCCCTGCACTGACCTTCCTGCGTCTCTACGAAACTGATGGCGATGAATACCTGAATCACACTATGACTGGCGACAAGACTTTGATTAGATTGATGTATTGTAGGGGTATTTAAATGGTTGATGAGCTAATCACACGTCGACTTCCCGTGGTTCAGTCACTGTATTCGATTGTATAATAATGTGCTAAAATGAACTCTACGATTGAAAATGTTGCCAACTATGAAATACATGCAATGATTCAATTTTTTCGTGCAAAAAAAAAACGGAAACGCTGACGAATGCATCACGCAAAGTAAAGGAATTTTAGAGATAGCCAAACAACGAAGATCTTGTGGGAAAGTGAACAAGAAAACACGTGAAGATCAGCGTTTCATGGTTTCAGAAATGGTCTAAATCTTCGTAACATTTCGGGGTACTGTATGAAATTGTCACAAACAGATTACTGCTACAGTACCACAAACTTTATGCGATGTGAGTGCTAAGGATGTTGACGGATCTTCACAAAAACCAACGAATGGCCCCTGCACTGACCTTCCTGCGTCTCTACGAAACTGATGGCGATGAATACCTGAATCACACTATGACTGGCGACAAGACTTTGATTAGATTGATGTATTGTAGGGGTATTTAAATGGTTGATGAGCTAATCACACGTCGACTTCCCGTGGTTCAGTCACTGTATTCGATTGTATAATAATGTGCTAAAATGAACTCTACGATTGAAAATGTTGCCAACTATGAAATACATGCAATGATTCAATTTCTTCGTGCAAGAAAAAACGGAAACGCTAACGAATGCATCACGCAAAGTAAAGGAATTTTAGAGATAGCCAAACAACGAAGATCTTGTGGGAAAGTGAACAAGAAAACACGTGAACATCAGCGTTTCATGGTTTCGGAAATGATCGTAAATTTTCGTAATATTTCACATATAGTACTGTATGAAATTGTCACAAACAGACCACTGCTACAGTACCGCAAACTTCATGCGAGATGAGTGCCAAGGATGTTGACGGATGTTCACAAACATCAAATCTTCCTGCATTGCTACGAAACTGATGGCGAAGAGTACCTGAATCACATTGTGACTGCGATGATACTTTGATTTCGTACACAAATGTTAAAACCGTGCAACAATCAGTGCAGTAGAAACATGCGAATTTCCCCAAAGCCAAGTTCAAGCAAACGTTCAAGAATTCAAGGTTTATGGCTATGGGAAAAGCGTATTTTTGATTGATTTCCTGGAATGTGAACGAAAATCAATCTGGATGTGTATGGTGAGACCTTAAGGAAGTTCACAAGGACGATTTAGAAGGAAACGCGAGGATTAATGTCCAATGGAGCACCATAACGCCCGACCACACGCTGCGGCTCGTATGACGCAACTCATTAAGCAATTCAAATTTTTAACCATCCCCCATACAGTCCGGACTTAGCGTCGAGTGACTATTACCTCTTCCTACATCTTAAGAATTTTTTAAGAATTCGTGACAGTTTTCTCGACGACGATGACCTCAAATTTTCGCTGTGAAAGTGGTTTTCGTTACAGGCGCAACCGTCTATGACGAAGGTATACAACAACTGCAACCACGATGTGCTTAGTGTTTAAAATCAAATGGTGACTATAAAAAATAGTTTAGGAACATATCTAAGATTTAAGCATAAGTATTTAAATTTAACTCTACATTTTTGTCTTCTAAAGATGTTGTTATCTGATAGTAGCATTAATTGCAAAATTAACAAAAGAATAAAAAACCGTATAAAAATACGTATAGTTATAATAAAACAGTAATTTTGAATACTGTCTGTCTAATGGAAATGAAGTATTCAGAGATTTTTACACCTACACTATAACAAGCGATCAAACAGTTTTCAGATTAGGGTTGGCTGTGAGTGCTACAAAGCATGTCGTAGCTGTCATGTTACGTACCGGCCGTACCTTGTGTTTATTCCTTCGAATGTTAATACAAGCAAAGTGAACTTAACCTCAAAGCGTATCTCGTCGCAATTACACGCATTTTAAAAAATAAACAAATTACAACAACCAGATTAAACATTTTTTGACAGCTGCTTAAATTTGCATTTGTTTGTAGTTCAATCTCCCTAATTTAAAAACTTTTTGATCACATATTATAATGTTTCATCTAACTTATTAGTACAGAGATTTAATAAGATTATTTTTCAAAAATATCTTAAATCTTGACAAAGTCAGTTTTCACTGAACCACCCCATATATAGACTATTAACAAAAAACAAGACATTTAACCAGGAATCTTGTTGCTCCTTAATAACAACTAATAT
>JABXWE010043578.1:0-12218 GCA_014611495.1 Limonius californicus | reverse complement strand
TGTTTTAAGTGCCCTAACTTCATGGTTTTTGGCACTATCATCATCTTTACCTACCATATTCCTATCATATTCATTTATCTTTCCTATCCTGTTCCCTTTATATTCATAAACCTTTCCTATCATAGTCTTATCATATTTACCTATCACATTCCCACTACATTTATCAATTCTTTCCTTATTATTTCTATCAAATCTTCCTATCATATTCCCTTCATATTCACTTACCTTTCCTATCCCATTCCTATCATCTTTTTCTAACTTTTCTATCCTATTCACACTATCCTTATCAAACTTCCCATTTAATTTCTGTTCCATTTTCTTCTTAAGTCTGGGTTCTAACAGTTTGTTATTTAATTGAATTCTGTTTTTTATTTCATCCCCCATTGCTTTCATCTCTTCCATCAAATTTTTACTCATCTCGTCGTTATTCGTACTCATTTCTTCTTTCAGATTCTTATTTGTTTGTTGCTCGCACCCATTTCTTCCTTTATTTCTTTCATTCGTGCTTCTCTGTTATAGTCCATCCTCTCAAACTACTTCATTATCTTCTTCATGGAATACTCCATCTTTTCGGTTTCTTTCTTACTGGTAGCTTCTTCTTCTACCTCCCTCTCCTCATCAAATAACACCTGCTCCTTCTCCACGCCTATTCCACTTATCTCTCTTCCAACATTCTTTTCTCCTTCTCCATTCTTTTTTTACGTTCCCTAGTCTTCACAGTTGCTTCCGACCTTCCCATTTTTTCTTTCGCGAACAAAACAAATTCCAACCCCTATACTAACAAATTCTGCTTAAGATACAAGCTGTGAGCCGTTACGTGGCCTATACAACTTAGTTCATGTAATTATGAAATTCCGTTTCATTCAATTGATTAAATCGTTTACGAATTCACACATTGACTGTTCCTATCCAGCCTCACGCTGGTGCGCCAAAAAGTTGCTATGTAATAAAAGTCATGGTAAACAAAAAAAAAACAGCTTACGCCAACTAGCTCAAACATAAAACTTTTTCTCAGGGAATTAAAAAAAATGTCTCTAATCTCTACTCGTGGCTTCGTCTCGTTCAAAAAGTTGAAAACGTTAGAAAAAAATACCTCGTGCAAATTCTTTCAAGCTTCACTTTGCTTTAATGTCACCGTAACTAGTTTCTTTTATCAGCACCAACCTTTACACTGTAGTTAGGCACGCTATAATGCCCCTGGACAGGTACCCATCTGGTACACAGACTGCATTCACCTCCACCTGGTTGGTACAGCTCTCCGTGGACTGTCGGATTTTCCCGTCACATCGTTCTTCACCATTTTTTATTTGCGACGATTAAAACCACACTTCGTTTGATGATGCTGTATTCTCTTTTTAAATATTATATTTTTTTTGACATTCCAAGAGAAAACAAAAGTAATCTCTAATTTAAAATTTAGTAATCGTTAACCGGCGAGGAAAGAGGTAATATTGGCCCGGAAACCACGTCTTACCCCGACGACGATTCAAAGTTGAATAATCAATTATTTAATCAAATTTAGAAACTTACTCTTACTTGACAACCAATGAAATTAGAACGTTTATGACAGATGGGAAAACTGTCAAGCTGCCAAACCCCATTTTTATATATTACCAATCTACACTACACTACACCGCGACTTCAGCCTTACATCCAAAATCCTGAGAGTTTTCCGCATCTTTTACATATCGATATCTACTAAACTCACAACCGATCATAATGAAATTCTAAAATGGCACTTATGCCCAATTAGCATTTAAGCCCCCCCATCATAATATCACAGCAATATGTATTTTGAAAAACAAGGAGAGATTTTTAAAATTACTTTATTTAAAGATATTAACTGGCGTTTTGTTCAAAGTTTTCTTTCGATGCCGCTGAAAACATACCACCTAAAGTTGGACGTCTCGAATGTTGTTCTTTGACCATTTGAAAGTAAGATAAATTGTTATCTTTTCTGTCAGGCTGTATTTTCTTCTAATGTTCTTCTAATCTTTAAGGTTTCATGGCTTCTTTTGAGGAAAGTGTCTGGCAAAACTGGCACATTGGTAATGTCTTGTTGAGGGGAGCCTGAATAAAACCATATTTCAAATATGCGTCATTATATTGTCTACATTTTTTCTTTGAATCCGACATGGGTCTATCTGTAAAAATAAAAACAATAAAAAAATCTGCTGTGGCCACCACAGGACCAACCGTCACCATATTAAATAAATATATTATTATAATTTAATCATTTAAACAGAGAACAGAGAAATTTTTTGCAAAAATTATTTAAATTTATGTAAATTTATTTAAATTATGTAAACTTAAATTTTAAAATATAGCTTTAGCCTACAACGGCACTAACGTCGGTCGGTAAAAGGAATAATAAACAAATAATTATAGTAACCATGTACGTACTTACCTCTGTGCAAATAGTTATTACAACAAAAATATATTTTTAATTAGTGGTCCACATAAGTTATCCTTTGAATGTGATCTGTAGATACCGCACAGAAATTTTAGGTTCACACTTGCTCTGAAGGAACTTCGAAACAATCTCGTAAGGATAAAATGCTTCACCTACTTATAGTAATATTTAATGAATCTGTCAAAACATGCATAGATTCGATATTCTGCACGTGTGTTAATCTTGTCATGACCTGTGCAAACTTGTAAATATAAGCTTTGTTGATCAATCCGGAACATATATTCACTGTGGCGCTCCGTGTGGTGCACTGAGCATGCTACGACTGGTTAATGTACTAGTCAAAAAGGTATTAGGAACAAAGCTATAAAGTACCTAGTAGAAGTATACCTACTTCTAATACGGACTGACCTTGCTTAAAAGACATTTATAACTATTTGTTGAAACATGCATTCGATGATTTTTAGTATTAATCAAACTTTTTAGCGCATTCTTGCGAGTATTGCCCAGGGAGGCGGCGGTTAGTCCTCGACATCGTCTAAATTTGCATTGGACCGTAAAAGCCCCCTTAGATCTCCTCAACGCCCAACACTAGACGCTACCGACCCCGTTGGGAACCACTGATCTATAGGGTGATACGTTGAAAACGATATTACTTAAATACATGAAAACCCAAAAATATGTAGGTACGTTGATCGACTGACGAACAAATACCAGATTTTTTAGACAACGAAACATTTGTTTAAATCCATTTCTTACATCCCCCAGTAGATTTATAATTATTCTTGAAAAGTAAAGTGTGAGTGTATATGTCGAATCCGCAAGATGTAATTGTACATTTCATGAAAATGACATCCACCTCATGAAGCGGCTCCTCATACTGTAATTTCAAAGTTTTCGGCCACCTGGACAAAAATCCCATCCATTTCATGAAGTGGAACCCATCCTCTTCCAGATGGTGAAATTATACGAGACTACAGCATTTGGATAAGCAAATTATCCATTTCATGAAAAGGTGGAATAGAAAACAATATTTGGTGTAATAATTGTTACGTCGTCGCAAGTGGATGTCCAATTCGTGTAAAGGTCGTATGATCACGGACCACCTGTCAAACAGTGACATTTTAAGAGTTGTTTTGTTTGATGAGGTGTGAGTTGTTGTGGTTTGTTTTCATTTCGCGGTTCCTTTCTCATTACCTAATTATTGGTGTTACATGGAGTACGACTCTAGAGACACTTCCTTCAACGAAATCGAGCAATATTACTCAGGGCAACCAGGAAAAAAGGTCTTATCCAAAGAGACACAAGCTTCTGCCGTTGAAGAAATTCTATGTGCCAAAGCAAAATCGTAAGTTATTCCTAGTCTACTCCTAGTACAAATTCAACAAAAGTTTATATAAGATAGGTACTATTTATTCCAGGAGCCAGAAGAGTAGAAGGAAGTATTACCTGCTTACCACTTATGATATATTTTTGATAAAAATCGCGACAAAATTGAAGACACTGAAATTAGATACCTAGTCGCATACGCAGACCACTGTGATCGGTGTCACGAAATACACGTTTCAACAGGACATGGAGGAAATGTAAAGATTAGAAATGCTGCAAAAATCAAATACTTTGTGCCTAGACCTTGCATTAAAACATATCTAAAAAATTGCAAATCGTGCAATGAGAAGAAAAGCATATCTCGTCAACTTGTCGTGAAGCCAATAACATCGAAAGATTTTAATAAAAGAGGACAATATAGATCTTATCGATTTTCATTATCTTCCGGATGGCAAATTCAGGTGGATATTAAATTACCAAAATCACAGTACCAAATTAGTTTGTTTGGGGCCTTTGGAGACGAAAAGAGCTGCGGAGGTGCTTCTCAACTGCAGAAAATTGTCCTAACTTTTGGGGCACCCCGCATCTTACAAAACGATAACGATCGTGAATTTGTGAACTAGGTGATCAAGGAATTGAAAGAATAGTGGCCAGCTGTTTTATCGTAAATGTGCGTCTCCGTCATCCACAAAGTTGGGGCAGCATCGAGCGCAGTAATCAGGACATCAAGAACATGATCAGATCTTGGATGTTCGATAATGATTCAACACACTGGGCAATCGGGCTTCATTTCGTGCAATGGCAAGAAATACTTCCCATCATCGAATTATCGGGCGATCTCCCTACAAAGCACATTTTGGCCATAACCCGCGTGTGGGTTTTACTACTTTCAACCTGCCGAAAGAAGTCCTAGAACGCTTAGTGAACGAAGAAAACCTGGATACTCTTGCTGATGACGGATTACCGCAGGGGAGTAAAACAACTGACCACAGTGGCTAGTCATCAAATGAAGCGCGAAATGGAGAAGATGATAAAGATGAAGGGAAACTTGACTCTGTTACAGTCGAAACAAATAATAAATTTGACAATGGTGAGATCGATAGTGAACTGCGCGATCGAGCAAAAAGGTTCTAAATGAGAGTGAAGCAGCCTGCGAACGTCAAACACGTTCGGCAGAGAAAATACGGCGTTTAATGTAAATGATTGTGTTTCTTGTTCCTCAAATATTTGTGTTTGTTCATTGTTTGAATGTTTAATGTTTATTTTTTTGATATATAGTAGTATAGTTTTTTTCTTTTTTAGTATAATAAAGAAAAAAATTACCACTTCACTACATAGCTATAGGTACGAAAATAGGAATCACGAAATGGACATCCACTTGCGACGATCCAACAATATTACACCAAATATTGTTTTCTATCTCACCTTTTCATGAAATGGACAATTTGCTTATCCAAATACTGTAGTCTCGTATAATTTCACTATATGGAAGAGGATGGGTTCCACTTCATGAAATGGATGGGATTTTTTACAGGTGGCGGAAAATTTTGTAATTACAGTATGAGGAGCCGCTTCATGAAGTGGATGTCCTTTTCATGAAATGTACAATTACATCTTCTGGATTCGACATATACATTGTGTAGTACCTCAAGAAATTCGAATTGCTGAAATGTAAAAATGAATGTATCAATGTGAACCGTTGGATATTGCTTCTATAAATAGCAATGACCTTCGTATTCGAGATAATGAAGAAAATATAAGCTACGATATTTTCATAATGTTGACAAAAAACAGGAAATAATTTTTATCAGTAGCTAAATATTATCCTGTACGTAAGGTCTTTCAAAATTACCTCCATGTTCGTTAGAATTTCATACAATAGTTTAACATAAGTCTCTTCTTCTTTTTCTTCTTCATCTTTTAGATAGGGCAGTGGCTTGTTTATTCCAGTGAACTTCTCCATCTTTTACAGGATCGCCCTGGTTCTCTCTTGCCATTTGGTAACGAGTCTGTGGATATACTGACTACCCTGTTGTCTCGCATTCTGGATATGTGGTTGTTCCATTGTGTGCATCTTCTGGTAGTCCAGCTGTCTACATCTTGTATATCACATACTTGACGTATGGTTTCACTTCTTACATGGTCACGGAGGGTTTCTCCTGTGAACAACAAAATTTTATTTAGGTTGCTACTACAAAGTTATTAAATTACTAAACAAAATTTCTATTTAGATAGATTTATCTATTTAAAGGGTTTTACTGCACCCTGAAGAGTACAGCTTTGAATTTTAGGACATCCTATTCATGGCATTAATTATAATATTGGGCACTTTAATCTACGTAATCCAGCTGCTGAATTAATTTACTAGAAGGATATTTCGGAAATAGTTTTAATTTAAGTCAACGGGAAATGATACGTATAAGCTAGGTATTTGGTGTTAGCCCTGTTGTATCCAATAAAACTTTCGACACCCGTGGGTGAACCGAGACCATACGAAAATATGCATCGTGGGGTATGCAAATTTTAGTTTAGTTAACAATTTCGTGAACAGTGTCTCGTGCAGAGTGAAAAGCTTCTTGTAGTGCCGTTAAATAATAGCAAGTCGACACTACTTTATCCTGTTGGCTGCACATTGAGGCCGTTTGTATGAAAATGGGTGCGGTTCATAGTGAGAACTTACGTACAAAATCTCCCCTAAGGTAATGCAGCACGATAATACATTTATTCCTTTATGTGTTCCTCTACTTTAATATACGAACGTGTGGTACGTGCAACGTTCTAGTTGAAGTTATAATTACGTTCATTAGCTTAAGTGTGTGGTCTTAAAAATAACGTTACTCCGAAATTGCGGAATTAAAACTCGCTGCTGCAAATTTATTACTTTCCCATTAGAATACGTGTGAAGGTAACCAGAAGGACACATTTCCGGGGAATTACCGAAATATTGTTTAGGGAATTAACATGAAACGGTGCGACCCAAGCTGAAAATCCGTGAAGTTTACTGACCCAAAAGGCAGAAATAGAATTGTAAGCTTGGCGCATAATAACTCTGGCACAGTCTAGCAGCGTTATGCGATGTAATTACTCATTATTTGTTAGGTTAGAAGGATCTGCGAAACCGCCGAGTCTGGGGATGAGCCTCGGGTCTTGTTAACTCGACACTAATCAGCACTTATCACCTGAACCCTCCTTCGGGACTCCTCCAGCACTCCAAAACTTATTCAACATTTTACAGAGACCTCTAAAATTTAATTTAATGAACAAGGAGGTGGCAGTAGAGGAATATAGAATGCGTTGCCTAACGGCTCGTTATCCTCGGAGCAAAACAGGCCGAGGTAGAAATTACAACGGTTCTTTATTGCGCCAATTTTAATTTGCGTATTTCTTATTGTGGAGATCATAATTTCCGCTTTGAAGACGGCGTTTAAACCAGATTTCCGACGTTTATTAAACGAAAAAATTACAGGCCGGTTTTAAAGAGTCAGTGAACCTTCTTCCACCTTTAATAATTATAACACCCCCAGCCGAACCTATTTTCTCTGTGAATCTTAAATCCTGTGAGCGGCAAATTTCCAATAAAAGGTGCCGGTGTATCTGGAAGCGAATGAAGGGGATCTAAGCGTTAATTTAATTCCCATTTCTTAGTCAAATTCGCTTAAGTCAAGAGAATTAAATTAGTTGAAAGTGTGTAATTTGAGTTGAACAGTTACTCTCTACACATAGAGAATGAATTTCAAATACAGCTAATTCCTTTAAGATTTATGTAGAACCCTTAGATACAGATGCAAATGCGTTGTATTCAAATCAGATTTACTAGAAACCCGACCATTTAATATCCATTTAGTCATTAAATTATGGCGAGCGAACAGTTTAGCAGCCGGCAATACGACGTGCATAATATGCTGTACGTTTCAGGTATTATAACTAATAATATTTATGGAGTGCTATTTGGTAGTGTGCAATGGGCAATCTCGGGAGTTCCGGATTAATTAATGGCTGCTGATAGTCTAAAGGCTTTATATTTACAGTTCCATACGAAATAGCACCAAAACGCTCGCTGCAGATGTTGCAACCGCAAACAGATAAAGTTATGGAAATAGTCACTACATGTTACGAATAAAATAATGCACACGTTGCTTTGGCAGTTTTGAGGACTTCCATAACTTTCTGTTCCGGTATTTACTTGACTAGTTTTACCACATTTCGCTTTTTGCTTTATTTGACTCCTCACAAATACTGATTTTCAAAATTCTTTTTCTTCAAGTTGTGATATTCGATAGGAGATGATATATAATTTAAGGAAAATTATATTAATTTCCATATGTATTCAATTTTACAAAACACTTTACGATTCTTTAGCTAACAGAACTGATTTTTTTTTCTTCAAAATATCCTTCAATACTTTAACCTTCATAAATTAATTCATGCATAATAATTTAGTGTGCTGTAGTTATCACAGTGATATCAAAAAAATTGTAGGTTAAAATTGGTTAATACAATAAAATAAAAAAAAAACCTTAAGACGGGGTCCTGCACGAATTGGCCCACAATATACAAAACTAAGTATGTATATTGCCATGTTATTTACCCTAAATAATGTAATTATCCTAGACTGTACTTATACGATGTTATTTTTGCTTCGTAATGTTTAACTGATATGTAAAAGGATACTATTTTTAGAGGTAGAAATCCAGATTATACCTGAAATTGAGTTTAATTAGCCTGGTTGTTATGTAAAGTATGCTAGTAGAAAAGTAATGATGATTAAAAAATGATAAATGTATACCTGATTAGAATAAAAGGTCTTGTACGAGCTTCGGAATGTGCTACGTAGTGCCTTACTTGGACTCAAAGTGATGTGTTGGTGGATATTCCTTAGGGAATAGTGTTGAGAACGTCTATGTTCGTTGTAGACGATAATTTGGGGTATCCTGGGCAAGTGTGGGAGCCCTAAAATGCAAAATATTGTTAATTTGTATCATTACATGTTTAAATTTGTGTGCACAAAATTTGATTTGATTTGCAGGATGTTAATATTGTTTTGATTAGTTTGTCTTTTGTATAAAGAAAGTTTATACCTATTTTTTGTTAGGCTGAATTATATTTTGTATTTATAAAATATGAATATTTTAGTTTTGAGGTTATAATTAGGTTTTTGATTATTATATTATTTCTATTGGAAGGAAAGGATGTATTTGTGTTATTGTATATTTGTTTAGGATTAATGTTTGTGTTTATAATGTTTTTGAGAAGTTTTAGATGAAATTTGTATAAATTTAATATTTTTACCACGTGAATAATTTTTGTCTCAAATCTTGGCTTAGTTGGTATCAAAAGTATCTAAATTTTATAAAGATTATGAATATAAAATTTGTTTGTGGAAATATGACGTATTAATGTTGTTATTAGCAATTTTATAATGGTTCAAGTCAGCTGTAGATTTAAGCGATTGTTTTATGTGTTCTGATGGGTGCATTTTAAAATAGAAAGTAATTTTTAAGCGCAATTTTGGAATTTAATCGATTCAAAGTGCTCATAGTGGAAGCACGTTTAAATTATTTGCTCCGAATTTTAAATAAAACTTAATTAGAGTATAATTTTGCATACTTTGGACGTGGCCAAAGTGTATTTACCTTCTGTTTTGAGGTTAAAAGTTTAATTATGTACAACAAAGTTTATTTAAATTTCAAAAGTATACGTATGTGATGCGATTGTTATGTGTTGGAAAGATTAATAAATTTTATCTAAGTTAAATCTGCGAAAGTGTTTAATCTATAAAAATAAAACTAACCTGGAGTTTGGAGTTCGAATTGTGTCGTTTATTTCCAACGTTCCTGAAATTTAAAGCAAGTTATAATTTATAGAAAGCAATTTTCTGTTGGATTAAAATAGTAATGCATTAAAGTAACTTACCTGCTTTATTTGTTGCATTTAAACAAAAGGTATTGAAGTGTTTCATTGGATTTTAACAATTTTTAACTAACAAAGTTGTAAGAACTGCATTGTCAACGATCCTGAATCCAGTCGGCGACGTGTCGGAATGAGGCATCAGTAAGAAAAGGGCACAAAATTGCTACCGTTGGCAGATTTGAAGAAATCAAGATGTAAAGTGCGTTCAAAAATTAGCAGATTAAAGATAAGTTCACAATTGATTTATATATGAAACTGTTTTACTCATTATTGTGATTTGATAACTATCTTTGGTGAGGCCACGAAACTAATATGTTTATTAGAACCCTGAGATTTTTGTTATTATAATATATGCTGATGTAAATTGGAAATCAATTTCTTCGATTAACAAACAATTCATTTTAATTTGTATTATTGGCGCAACCAACGTGACGGTTTATTTTTATTTTTGAATTATTTATTTTATAAACATAATTCAAAGCATATAAATATGTCTTGCCAACGTAGCGCTATTTAATTATATAATTATTTATAAACAAAATACATCGCAGATATTTATGACGCTACCAACGTGGGGCGATTATAGATTTTATTTTATATTTTTATAAACTTACATAGCGATATATAATTTTTTACCGGATTCCTACGGCTGGCGCCGTTTCTCCGTTCCATTCTCCATGTCCCTCTATTCAGGGTCACTTCTTGATTCAGATTTCTTGCATCATTGGCCCCTCTATTCCTTCTCTCCAACTTGGTCTTGGCCTACCTCTTTTCATTCTTTCTGGTGGTACCCATGTTAGCGCCCTTTTTGGCAACCTGTGGTCCTTCATTTTTTTTACATGACCAAACCATACTAACTGTTTCCTTTCTATTTCTTCTACTATTGCCTTTTCGATTTTTATCATTCCATTGATATCGTCATTTCGAAATTCTTTACAGTCTGGATTTGCGGCAGATTTTCCTCCAATAGTCCATCTCTAGTGCTACCAGTTTCTTTTTATTTCTCTTACTAATTTCCCAAGCTTCCGAAGCGTAAGTTGTTGTCCTTGTTTTGTCTTTACCTCATAGTAATGAGTTTATCATTCGTTTTATGTTTCTGCCCATATTTATCCTATTATTTATTTCATCTTTGCTATTGCCTTTCTTGTTGAAAATTACTCCTAAATATTCGCACTTGTTAACTCCTTTGACGTCTTCCTCCTCTAGCGGTAGGTAATCTACTTCTTCTTTTCCTATTTTTAAGTATTGTGATTTTTTCATGTTGATGTTTAATCCCGCTATTCTGTAGTGGTCTTTCAGTTTACGGACCATATAGCTAAGGTCATCTTCATTTTCTGCTATAACCACCTGGTCCTCTGGGAAATATAGTGTGAATAACGGATTATCATGCATCTTTAGTCCCATTGATATGCATTGTCTTCACGTACGTACGTACAAGAGAATAATAGTTTTAGAATAAATAACTTCAATATATTTCTAAGCTTGTTTATTAGTTTTACAACTTAAGGTGTTAATGCTTTAACTAGTGATTTGGACGCTATTAAAACCTATCATGATAATAAGATCAATGTGACCAATGCATTTTAATTTAAATCGAAATGAACTTACGTACTGTATCCCTATTACTAAATATTTACCGGTCCTAGGTTAATTGAAAAATAAAGCAGCTCTGCCCTGATCAAGTTACGCACTGCATAACTGCTAACTAGTCAGGGAAACGTTCAAGATTTCGTCAAAGAGGTGTTTTTTTTTCTTTTGGAAGGCTCGTTTTGTAATGAACGGCGGCAATTACTTGAATGCACAATAATACAAATATATATTGTAAAGAAATGTTCTTATTGAATGTAAGTGTAGGACACTTTGCTCAAAGTACTTAACAACCAACGCCTCTTACCACAACACCCAAAGTTACTAGAGGGACACACGTCCAACGCGTCGTCATCGCCCAATTCTGAATATGACCACAAAGTCCAAAATACCCACAACGCCTAAAGTTAGGACAGGACGCCCAATGCGACTCCATCGCCCAATTCTATCGAATCGCCCAACTACAAAGCGGATATTTTCAGGTTATATTATCGGAATCTATATGTCTTCTGCATATATTCAATTGATGTGGTCACGCTGGGCGTTCTGCCCCTGTTCTAACTTTTGTAGTTGTGAGTATAGTGGGTTTTGTAGGCATATTTCGAATTAGGCCATGTGGGCGGTGTCCACAAATCGTTAAATATTAGAAGAATACACTTAAGTAAACAAGCTATATCGAGCTTAGCCGAAGGAAATTTCACGGTAAGTTAGAATTGGGTGACGATGTCACGTTGGACGTTGTGTCTCTCTAGTAACTTTAGCCGTTGTAAGCAGAATATATCGTTGGGCATTATAAACCTTGGGCGAAGTGTCCACATTCATTGATTCTAACACACACACACACACATACACATATATACACTGTGTCTATAAAGTAACCCCCCCCCCCAACTAATTTTTGAACGACTTGATATTTTACCACAATATTTGGTGTGCTTTAATGGGAAATTAAATATTATTTTTTAGCCCATGATTAAATTTT
>JABXWE010043574.1:0-11398 GCA_014611495.1 Limonius californicus | reverse complement strand
CCCCCCTTGCGACGACGCCTCTGGTGGCAGTTCAAAGACAAGATTTCGTAATACAATAGAGGCTTAAGAAGCTTGACCGCCCCTAAAATTTAAAATCGATAACTTTCATAGTTTCCGAATTATACAAAAAATCATTTGTTTTTCGCAAAACTTTAACCCTCTGTATCTTTGTTAGTAGTCACCTAAGGAAGTAAGGTCTTATGGACTTTTCTACTTATTTAGAGCTCCTCTATCAGCCCCTAAAGTTTGAAAGATAAACTTTGGACCACCCTGTATATAGGTCTTTTGTAATTTTTTAAGGGGATCTCAATTTCCAGTTTATTAAACACCATTTGGGAAACCCTGTCTTAGACACAAAAAGTCTCTTTTACTTATCTTCGATGCGGTGATATTAACAGACTTTAAATATGTTTATTATTTGACAACAAAAATGTATTCATTTTTTACATTTGCTGAGTTTTGAAACGACAAAAATGATATAAAACATTAATTTAATAAAACAAGCAGTATGCCTTGCTTTGTATGTGCACAAGCTGTAATTTGAACATTCCACTCATATCTTTCACTTGCAAATATTTTAGTTACAAAATGTAGCTTCTAAATTCTCAACTTCAAAAGTATGACGTTCTTAGATTCGTAAAAATAATGTAACGTTCCACATATTTACTCTGCTACATATTTATATTTGACATTTTATACATTTATTTAGACATGTTCATATTCTATATTTTTACATTCCATTCGGCATTCTTTTGTTTAATGTTATTGCGTCGCTGTTTTGTTCATTTGGCGTTGTTGTATTTGAAATGATTACATCCGACCTTTTTACTGTCCAACTTTTTAGTCATTAGTATGTTTGTTTTTCATATGTTTTCGTCTGCCACTACAGCAGTCAACAACGAAAACGTATTTCGTTTTGTATATGTTCACATCATTAGCTTGTAAATTTTTTTTTAATATATTATCGTGAAAATCCCTTCACAAATACATCGTTGCAAAATATTTATCAACTCTTCAACCAAGGAAACTTCCAAACTTTATATAATACTGTGAAATTTAAACACTTAGAAGTTATTTTTGCAACATAAAACTGCAGGACGTGATATTGAGAATGTTCTGATTAATAGAAATTTTAAATATTCTGGTTAACAGTTGTTGCTTTCAAAAACAAATATTTGATTTTTTCCTAAATACAGTTTTATCACTGTTAAAACTTTTATTATAGATAGTTTCAGGATTCGCGCCAAAGTCAAGGGAATATCCTCTTCGGCAGAATTGTGATATAAAAAAAATTTATATATGAACAGTTTTTAAATATTGATATGAATATGAAGCGCCGTTTAAGTCAGTTATGAAAGTAAAAATGTATATATTTTTAATAAATAATATTTGCTAATAAAAAATATTTATTTTTAGATAATTCGCTGATTGCTGCAAGGTGTAATGGAAATGTTAGGTAATACATGATTCGATGTATAAATTCTCTAATTGAACTACTATAAATCCTAAATTAGCAAAATTAATCCAACTATGGGTTCTATTTTGTTGCTATTTGGTTTTATTCAAGGAACAGTAAATCTCTATAGCTCTTCCTGTATCATATTTGACATAAGAAATCAAGTACGTACATTAAATAAGCACTATTTAGAAATCGATAATGAATGTAACGTATGCAAACTTGCAAATAATAAAGAAATGTAATTGCAAAATTATTCACATATACACCCCAATTACAGTACACAATGATGACGAAGTAGAAGTACTATATGAAGAAATAGCAATACCAATAGATACGGATCCATGTGAATATACTCTCACGATTAGCGACTCCAACGCCAAAATCAGAACAAAGAAAGAAGTAAATAAAGATCAAATAGGTGAGTTCGGATTAGGTGCAAAAAATAAAAGAGGACAAACCTTTCTAAATTTCCTGGAACAACGCAACTACTGCGTTAGGAATACCTTCATCCAAACAAATTTAAATAAAAATGGACGTGGATTAGCCCTAAGGGCGAAATAGAGAACGAAGTAGATTACATCATATTATCTGATAAAAAAATTGTGAAGGACGTTACAGTACTAAACAGAATCACGGCCGGGAACGACTATAGAATAGTAAAGTCAAGAATCGAAATAAATAAAAAATGGAAAGGGTGCACCTTACACAAAAATAAACTACTCCCAAAAATTAACATAAATAAGTTAAAAGAAAGACAAACTGAGTACACTCAGGAACTAGAAAAGAACTTAATCGAACAAACGCAAGAATTAGAAAATAAAAATATAGATGAAATAAACGACATACTCAAAACAGCAATGCTTGAAAGTGCCAAAAGGCCAAAAAGTAGATAAATGTTAGAAAACTAACTTTAGAAGGTTGAGTGATAAAACGAAGAAACTATTTGAGGATAGAAGAGATTTGTTAATACAGAGAAAACGTAACACCATAGAATATACAGAAACTAATAAGACATTAAGCCAGGGCTGTCCAACTGCAAGTGCCCCAAGGGCCGCTTTAAAAAAATACGGTTTGGAGGGCCGCATTATAAAATACTTCGCATGCAACTTTGTCAGTGAGTTTTAAAATGTATGGTATACAAAGAAAAAACGCGTTTGTATTGTTATTGAAATTTATTCAAAAAATATCAAATTACAAAAAAATTAGTGGGAAATTTGAGGATGTTGGTTTTCACTAACTAATGCATCAATATTAACTTTAATATTTGTTGTTGATAAACGAAGCAACTGAGTAAGTGACCTATTAGAGAGGGAACATCTATATTTTGACTTTATAAATTTCATGTTGGAAAAGCTGCTTTCGCAAAGATACGTGCTTCCCAGCATTGAGCCCAGTGTAAGCCCTAAGTTTCACAAGTTGGGGCATCGTTCTTCTGGCAGCAACTTGAAAAAGTCCAATTCAGTTTCAGTTCTTCCTTGGTAAAAAGGATCTGATTGCAAATCACACAATTCCAGTTGAAGGTCTGCTCTGCTTACATTCTCAACTGAAATTGTAAGGGGCTGAGTAAAAACTGAAATCTCTCTTTCGACTTTTTTAAAGTAGCTAAATCGATTTTCGAATTCTTCTGCAATTGTGTCAATGTATTTTATGTGAGGTAAATTTGTAACTTCCTCAAAATCCTTCTTTTCTTCAAAATGCTCTTTACAACTTGGAAAAAATGAATAATTATTTTTTCTAATGAAGACTTGAAGAGCTTAATTTTATTCTTAAATCCATTTATGTGTCCAAATAAGTTGGCAATATTCTGCTGTTTTCCTTGTAGCTTCAAATTCAATTCGTTAAGGTCAAATGTCAGGTCTGTTAAAAATGCAAGGTCTGCTAAAAATTGTGCGTCTACCATTTGATTTTCCAGTTCCGTAGTGTTGAACTTGATTTCATCTTTAAGAAAAATAGGAATCTCCTTGCGTAGAGCGAAGAATCATTGCAAACAGTTTCCGGCGCTTAACCAACGAATATCGGTGTGAAGTAAGAAGTCCCCATATGTAGCCTCTACTTCGGCTAAAAAATCACGAAACTTTCTGTGAGTCAAAGCACGATTGCCCCCTCTAATAATATTAGCTATTTTAACAACCACTTTCATGACATTCATTTGACGTAAGGATTTTCCACATAGGGCCTCTTGGTGAACAATACAGTGTATCACAGGACAGCTGATGTTGTTTTGTTTCAAGAGTCCTGCAAATCCAATTTGAGTTCCTACCATAGCTCTGGCTCCATCAGTGCCAATACAGGAACATTTATCGAATCCCCCGTAGTTTGACACCACCTTATTTACAGCTTCAAAAATATCCGTACCCTTGGTTGTACCATGGAGAGGAATAAGATCAAGCATCTCCTCTGCTACACTGAAGTCGTTTTGAATAGTTCGGATAAAAATTACAAGCTGGCTAATGTCGGACAGATCAGTGCTTTCATCCAGGCATAGCGAAAAATATTTAGATTTTTCAACCGTGTCTTGCAGTTTTTTGGATACATATTGATTAATATGGTCCACCCGTCTTGCAATTGTTTGATGCGACACTGAGACTGTTCCGAATTTTTCGGCAATTTTTGTTTCATTGAATTGTTTTGCCATTTTGATTGCACAGTTTTTAATAAGTACTCCATCACTAAAAGGTTTCTTCGCTTTGACAATTTCCAGCGCTACTTCGTAAGAAGCGGCAATACTGCACTTGTTATCAGTGCCAGATGTTTTAAAAAATGTTGTTTGTTGTTTTAGTTTTTTCTTATCATCCGTAATGATAGCCTTTCTTGACTCCCCTGTATATTGCTGAAACGTTTTCTCGTGTAACGTAGTGTAATGTCGTTTCATATTATATTCTTTTGAAAGCGATAGTACTTGCATACAAACAATGCACTGAAGTTTATTATTGTTGTTTGTGATTAAATAGTCTGATTCCCAACGGTCATTACAACCTCGATGTCCGTTCGTTATTTTTCCTTTCTGCGAATACATATTTCACCGAGTATTTCACTTAAAAAGGCTTTAGAATTGGTGCGTAACGCACAGTAGAACAATTATTAACTAAGTCTGCCCGCCCCGCTTGACTCAACCTTCTTATATACGTGCGCGTGGCTTCTCGGACATTCGAGGGTGATCGAGCAAGATCGGTCCGATTTCCAGTAACTTCGCTGCGACCTTCTATCCGTTGCCAGTGACGTCACACGTGTTTTTATTTGTATTTTATCGTTAATGTAAGAATTTTGCATATTTCGTATTTGAGGGCAATTTATACTTTTTGCGACCCGCTCTGCGGGCTGCAAAAATTGAGGTCGCGGGTGGCATGTTGGACAGCCCTGCATTACGCAAATCCATAAAAGAAGACAAGAAGAAACAATTAGAAGAGCAAATTATAAAAGTAATAGAAGAGCAAAAAACATGAAGAGCGTAAGGAGAAGATTAGGTAGAGAACACATAAATGTTCGAATAGATAAAAAGGCCGCGAAATAAGGTATAGAGATTAAATATTGAAAACAGCAAAAGAATTCTACAAGGAGCTGTACCAACAGAAAGAAACAATTACAGAAGAAACCAAAGAAAAATTAAAAAGAAAAATCGTAAATATATACTCAGAAGAAATTCCAGACATCCAGGAAGCTAAAATTATATCAAACTTAAGAAACATGAAAAATAATAAAGCATCCAGCCCGGATGGAATACTAACAGAACTAATGAAAGAGGGCGGGAAACCTGTAGTATAAACTTAAAATCGTTGTTAAATAAATGTCTCTGCGAAGGAAGAATCCCAAAAGACTGGAACAACGCTGTAACAGTATTGCTACACAAAAAAGGAAATAAAAGAAAACTAGAAAATTATCCCCCATCTCACTTCTGTCACAAATATACAAACTACTAAGTAACATCATTATAAATCGAGCTAATAACAATCTGGAATTTTATCAACCTATCGAACAAGCAGGATTCCGCAAAGGATACAGTGCACGTTTTCACCTTCTTATTCTAAAAGCGTCCATAGAAAAATTAGCGGAATATAACTTACTATTATACTTAGTCTTTATTGACTACGAAAAGGCGTTCGACAGCTTCGAATTATAGGCAGTAGAAAAGGCGCTCCAAAACAGTAAAGTCGATATGCGGACGATGTAGTAATTATAACAGACAATCTTCAGTCCCTGGTAGATGAACTCAATTTAAAATCAAAACAATTGGTTTTAACATTAAATAAAAACAAAACAAAGATAATGACAAACTAAGACGACAACAGATGCATCATAATAAACGGTGAAACAATAGAAAAGGTGCAAGAGTATATTCATCTAGGCCAAATAGTAAAACTAAACAAAAAAACTTGGCAGCAGAAATAGAAAGGCGAATGAAAATGAGCTGGTCAGCATTCGACAGACAAAATCAAATTTTGAAAAATACAAAAATACTGTTATATCTAGAAGACTAGTATGTAATCAATGTGGGTTACCCGTCCTGACGTATGGAGAAGAAACATGGACATTAACAAGAGGTATACTTGACACATTAACTAAGACACAAAGAGCGATGGAGAGACAGATGCTGAATATCAAACTAATAGACCATGTCAGAAACGGAAGCATTCGTCAGAAAACCAAAGTCAGAGATGTCGTAGAACACACGGCACCACAAAAATGGAGATGGGCAGGACACACAATGAGACGAACGGATGAAAGGTGGAATAAAGAAATTCAAAATTAGAGACCCTGGACAAGGCGGGCAGGTAGATGACCTAAAAAGAGTAGCCGGATTAGGATGGCGGAGAAGCACTGAAGACCGCCGAAGATGGGAGTATTTAAGGGAAACCTATATCCACCATTGTATGGAAGGAGCTGGATGATGAATAAATGTAGTAGAAACGGGTAGACCTGTACCAAACAAAATTTGCAAAGTTTGTTATGCTATGTATAAATTAAGAAGTAGTTCTACATAGAGTCGTGTGTTTGCTAACATTTTCATTTTACTCTGAGTTTAATTGTGAATTAGTGTCAGTGTTCAGAAAATAATGTAATTTTGTTCATATAAATATTTCAGTCCCTAAGCTCATTTTTTATATTTAACAAAATTTATTTATTCACGCAGCTATTTATTTTACTAATTTTAAAAGAAAAAATTCTCTTGCTGGTCAGGGAATAATTGAAAAGTTATAATATTTATTTTCAAGGATTAAATTTGTTTATATTACCAATATAAAATAAATTTAATTCTCTTAAATTACACTAATTGCCCTTTATATTCGGAGTACGAGTATCTTCAGCTCTGAACATTAATGGGTTAATTTTTTGTATTAACAATATAGAATACATTGCACTGCCTTAAACTACACATATATACGGAGTATATATTGGATTTCTAGGTTCGACATGATAGCCTTGTTTTTGTAGAAATAATTAAAATCATTATTTCAAGGCTGTTTTTAATTAACCTAATTGAACTAGTTTACTTCTGTGTCAGGTATGTTTTTATTGTTTTGGTTAGAAAATTGATTCACAACTTTCATGTGTGTTAGTCGTATTTGTTTCAAGTTTCGACAGTGTTAAATCTCCTTAGTTGATATTGAAAAGTAATTTAATTTCAACGCTTAACTTCGCTGAATAATAGACAGAGGCGTGCATAAACTGTCTGGTTTATAATAATCAGTTAATCAAACCGAAAATCTTCATTTTTGCTGCATTTATCGTTCTTTAATAGTATTCAAACTTTCAAAATAGTCTAATCGTCTAACAGTCTATTTTTACAGTTCTACTGTAGTAGATGTTCTACTATTCATGATAACTTGTACATATTTGCGACAAATTACCTAAACAATGCGCTTGCTAAATGTTTTGCGTTAATGATGTTAAACAACGCTTTGTATCTTATGTTCATTAGGTTCAAGTGCCCATAGTCAGCAACGACCGCTGTAAGAGCATGTTTCTACGGGCCGGAAGACACGAGTTTATTCCGGACATATTCCTGTGCGCGGGCCACGAATCCGGAGGGCAGGATTCGTGCCAAGGCGACTCCGGCGGTCCGTTGCAAGTCCGGGGCAAGGACGGGAGGTATTTCCTCGCCGGCATCATTTCCTGGGGCATAGGATGCGCCGAAGCCAACCTTCCCGGAGTCTGCACGCGAATTTCCAAGTTTGTGCCGTGGATACTCAAAAATGTAGCTTAATAGACAGGACATACCGGATACATTTATTAATAATATTAAATTTAATAACGAAGCCTGTGTATATTGTACATAAAAGCTGACGCTCTCTATAGTCATACAAGCTGTGTGATATATTGTTATTAGAGATAATATAGATATCGCGTTAGGTGTTACATATGAAATTTGAGCGGCGATGATAGTCAACTCAACATGCGACGTTTATGAACTCATAATGGAATTCCACGCTGTTCTGTTAATTTATTTTCTGAGTGCAGAATGGCATTTCTGCATTTATTATGGGAGCGCGTTACGTTCATAAACGGATTACTCCAAATGAGGAAATTAACAGCCACCGCGCGTCCGCTGTGGTGGAATGGCTCGGGGTAAAATGCGAAAAGACGTGCAGGCTGGTGTTGAATCGACGCAAAAAGACGGAAATGTAATGATTTTGTTAAAAGTTCGCTTAAAAGCGTCCATTTCTACATTTCAACAAGTACCATCCTCGAATCAAGCCGTAATTGCGTTATTCGCCATTCCGGAAACGGTTTTGCCTATTCCGATGTGCACGAGCCGTCAGAAGCTACACGATCATGTTCACGGATTAAAATGAGGAAAAATCAAATTTTCTTGAAGCTGTTCCTATTTTTTAATCAGAGCAATTTTAAAACTGCTTTTATATTTTATTTAATTAAAATGTGATTTTTGAGTCATTTACTTTTAAGGTAATCTACGTTAGCCTAAAATGTATGAAAATGTACTTTATCGTAAGTTTCTATGTTTGTAATTTAAAATCAGGGCTCTTATCTGTATTATTAGATATTTTAATTCGCTTTAGATATTACGTATAGACATTTCTTTAAACGTCAGATTTGATCAGATTTTATAAGGTTTTATTCTATCATAATGTGTATAATTTTGTATAAATGCTGAATATTTTTTTATTTATCGTTAAATAACTTGCTCCCAAAGATGAAATAAATATATACTTGCAACAGACTCTGTTTAACTTTATTATATCTTCAAACTCGAATGCACCAAGGCAATAATTAGTAGAGATGGAATTGTAAGCGCATGATGTTTCAAAATATACACTTAAATACTTGCTTAAAAGGCTCAACATATAGATACATTTCCAGTAATGCTTCAAGGCTTTCCTGATAATGGAAATCATATGTATCTGTTTTGTTGACTTTTGCACAATCTATCGTACTGTTAGTCACAAAATGTTCAGAATATCAGCATGTGGGTTCAATTTTGGGGCTCTTGCTTTATACAACGCATTCTGCAAATTTATACTTTAAAACTCAGTATATTAATTTTTTCCATTACTGAAACACTGTACCGTAAGAGGGACGACTAACCAGCAATTATTTTGTAATCTAATTGCTTAAAATCTACTTATACCAAGATTTTACTCAATGGTAACCTCCAGTTTCTAGATTTTTATATAAGCGCTCTTTTCTATAGTCACATTCACTTTGCCCTCTCTAGTAATAAAACTCGGATTTATTTATCATTTAAACTCCAAGAAACTATAAACGCCTTCAATCTCATTAATGGTGATCTACCCTTGTGGAAGTTTTGCATAATAACGTTCTCTCAAAATAAGCTCATCGAATTTCGTTGCTATTGTATTTGATAAGTAGTATTAACCACATATTCCTGATAGCAGAATTGGATTTAAATAGTTTTTAATTCCATCTAAGCTAGGGAATAATATGTAATTACAATTTTCGATTTTGAGATTATATCAAGTGTTTTAGTAACCTTAGGTTCTTTACGGCAATAGACACATTTTCACATTTTAATCACTGTCATGTATTTAACATAACACTAGCATAATTAAAATTAACTAGTTTACAATTTTTTATCAGGAATTTGAATCTAGGCGGCATGAATTATTTTCTTATATGTTCATAAAAAGGAATCAAAAAAACAAATAAATTTGAGCAGGCCGTGGTCGTGAAGACGTATGTCAACCTCCATGGTTAGCTATATAGTGTGTTTAGTGAGCCTAAATTCACACTGCAGACTGATTTGAAGCAGCACTCCACTGTTTTCTATTGGAAGCCTTCCTTTGCATATCTTCATAGCTTCTGCTTACTGTGTCTTCCATGATTTGTCTTATGTACCGAAAACGGGGTCTTCCTATCGGGTTTTTCCCTTCTACTGTACCCTCGATAATTGCCTTTAACAGCACTTCTCTTCTTAGAATATGTCCTATTATTCGATTTCTTCTTTTTACTATGCGCCCCAATATTCTTCTGCATCTTAGTTGTGTTAATACTTCTTCATTTGATTTCCTTTATGTCCAGCGGATTTTTATAGCTCTTCTAAAGCACCACATCAAAACAGTAAAACGTAAAAATTTAATAATTTCATAAAAATTGCTTAAATTGTAATATAAAAAACATTTATCGTTGAGGCTTGTTTTTGTAAAGGCCAGCAAGTTAAAGGTAGATGACAGTTTTCCATTCATAGTTATTAACAAGATTTCTAGGAAGAATGTCCTGACCTGGTGATTGACTACAACTGGTTTTACTCTGCGGTAATGCACTCGATAGATATCGGTCCAATTACAAACAAGAAGAAAATATTCAGAATGTTAATAACATTATTATCAACTTTTCTGCGGGCCGATTCCCAATAAGCCGCCCTTATTTACTAAACTCGTAAGCATATAATGAAAAAAATTTGCACATGTTCCCTTACTGCTTAACTGCTGTGCACGAACTTTTACTGGCCGATTATGAAAAACGAGTGAAGTTTTGTTGTTAATTTCTCGACACCATGAATAATGATATGTTCTACTCAGATGAATCATGGTTTCACGTAAACCGTTATGTAAACTCGTCGAATATGAGGTGGTGATCTAAACAATATACATTTTTACCATCAGGAAACACATCACCCGGCGGAAATAGATATGTGATTACGTTTGCCTAAAACCTAAACAATTCACTTTTCAAAACTCCAATAAATAATGCTCAAAAACTAACGTAATTAATTAGGGCAATTTGCGAAACAATAAACAACATGTTACAACTTTTGCGAAATGCGATGTGATGGGATGCATATAAAAGGGCGGTGGACATTTTATTCATCTTTTGTAATGTTTATTCTTTTAGTATTTAAAAATTAATTTTATTTTTATTATTATTAAATGTAAAATGTAGAAGTTTCTTGCGTGTTTTGCTAGTGACATTTTATAATCTAATTTTATTTATTTGCATGAAACACACTACACTACCGTGGATTTTTTTTATTCGAATGCTAGCTAGGAACTAAATGGTTCACTATCGCAAATCGTCGGTTGTACTGTACATACCATAACAATAATAGTATCTTAAGAGAGTAGCAGGTATAGCTGCTACTTTTGCTAGGGCCGGTTAGCAATACAAGCAAGGTAGTGCGGCCGGAACTACTGCAGCGTATTATTATTGTTATTATTACTCCAGGTTGTAACCCCGTTGCAATTAATTTTTGTATTACAAAAATTAATGACACTATTGAACTATTAAAGAGAAAAAGGAATGACGATTTCTTTGATACACTCTTCGAAAAGACTAAGGAAATAGAAATAACAAAAATCGATATTTCTAAGCGCCCTAAGCGGGAATACGCTAGCCTTACAAATAATGACATTAGAAGAAAATATATAACTTTGTTTTATGAAGTACTGGATCACATTGTAATGCAATTGGAAATAAGGACTGCGATAAGTCACAATTCATGTCTTTGGCTGATACTACGAAATT
>JABXWE010043569.1:0-25503 GCA_014611495.1 Limonius californicus | reverse complement strand
CTTTTGCCGCTAGGTGTCGGACTGTATGTATTGTATGATCTAAATTAATTACTTTTATTATAACATAAATGTAACTATTTGTATTTTTTATAACATGAATGTGGACAATGTCAATACTGTGTATGCACTCCTATGACAATAAAGAAAGAAAGAAAGAAATATCCCTATTCATTTTTGAGTAGTTTATTTTGAATCCCTTATATAAATTTGTAACACGTATTCAGTAACACCCTATGTATGAGACATGTATTTTTGAGTTGCTCTACATTTAATACATACAGGTATTTACCAATAACTATATATTTCCACGAGTTTCGATTTTTACTGCAATTAGCTGTCCCAAACCAAGAACACTCTGTCCCATTCAAGGCTGTACAGTCATTGAACGCGACAAAATCATGGTTTACTTGAATAATTAATACAATTTCTTATGATTTGCTGTATTCCTGTTATTCACCTCTACCATTTTCTCAAGAATGATCTACACTACTCTTCAAATTTGTAGGCGTCTTATAATAATAAAATCATAGATAGTTTTATAAAAAAGTAAATAGTAAATTTGATAAATATGTATCTAGTTATTATTTATTATCAGTGTTCTCCATTAATGTGTCGCGACTAAACATTAATTTCGCATTATATATACAGGGTGAGGCAATAAGGCGTAATTCTTCCATAACTTCTGACACGTTAAAGCTACGGCTGCGATTCAAGTTTTAGGTGATTTCAATGATGGAAGTGCATATTTTTAAATTAGCTTCGATTATATAGGGTGTTCCATTTTAGAGGTACATGACGCATCGCAATTTTTTTAATAGAAATACCCATTTTTTTCTTGTGTATTTTGAAGCATCTTTAGTGGCCTATACAGTGGTGTAATATTTTTGGAATTTATTGGAGGAACAATTAAATAAAAAACAATTTTCGAAAAAATCAGCGTTGGCAGACCAAATTTTGAAAGCTCAGTATGAGTCGATCTTTCGAGATTTGAAAATGGGCTTTTGCATAGGGGCAGAATAGGCCATGTTTTAACTCTTGCCTTTTGCAGAATTCGATTATCTTATACAGGGCGTAGTTTAGAAAGCCACAAACTCAAGACACTTTAAAAGAGCCAAAACTCATTTTTTTTCAAATGGAACCACCCATAAAAAAGTTCATAGGGGTGTGTATTTTAGTTTTCTCTACAACTTTTGTAAAACATGTCATACGCCTAAAATCACCCGTTTTTGCGGTAAGGACATTTTTTTAAATTTTGTTGCTACGCACTACAATAATCAAGTTACCTGCATGGAAACAATCGCGGTGAACTTTCCTAAGGAGGAATTAGTAGACATGATCTACGCCCTGGGTGAAAGTGATAGAAACTGCCTTTTGGTTGCAAGAATATACGCCCAAAAATATCCAAACAGAAACCACCCGCAAGAGACATCGTTTCAAAGATTGAAGGATAGATTTGAAGACACTGGTAGCATTTCGTAGAAGAAACAGAATCGTCGAAAGAGGGCCATGCATGAAGAAAATGAGTTTACTGTTTTACTGGAATTGGTTGAGGATTCGCATAAAAGGATTGACAAATTAGTAGGGAAGTAGATGTCACTCAGACGTCTGTGAGCAGAATTATTCGGCGACACAAATTTCACGCTTACCATGTGCAACTTCTTCAGGAATTAAACGAAACTGATTTTCAAAGAAGACTAGACTTTTGCCTGTGGGCAAATGAGCGAATACAGGATACTCCTTTGTTTTTCGAAAACGTGCTGTTCTCTGATGAAGCCACGTTTCACCGCAGTGGCAATGTGAATCGACATAATTTTCATTATTACGAAAATCCTCATTTTACCCGAACTGTGGACCACCAGCACAGATGGTCTCTCAATATCTGGGGTGGCATTGTTGGGGGATATGTTCTGAGACCCTATTTCTTTGAAGGACGTGTGAATGGAAATAATTATCTTCATTTTTTGAGAAACGACTTTGAAAATTATCTAGATGATTTACCCTTAGATATTATACGAAGACTATGGGTTCAACATGACGGCGCCCCTCCACATTACAGCAGCCAAGTTCAGCAAGCAGTTCAACAACACTTTTCCTAATCGGTGGATAGGTAGAGGGTGTCCAGTGTATTGGCCAGCTAGATCACCTGATCTTACGAAATTGGACTTTTATTTATGGGGTTTTGTCAATGATCAAGTATATCAAATTCCACCTACCACAAGAGACGATATGAAGCAAAGAATACGGAATATTTTTCGAAGTATCCTGCCCATACACTAAGAAGTGTCGGGAATTCATTCAGAGAAAAAATCCAGTTGTGCATTAAACAAAACGGGAGACATTTTGAACATCTCTTATGAACTTTTATTTAGTGTTATCGTTTTTGTGTTCTACGTTCATTGTTATGTGTTCTACGTTTATTCTTATGTTAATTCTTTGAAATAATGTCACTTCCCAAAAAGCAGTTTCTATCACAAACACCCTGGGTGTATACCATTTCTATTTCCTCAGGAAAGTTCATTCTTCCTACCACTAATTAACTTTGTGCCAAAAGGCAGTTTCTATCACTTTCACCCAGGGCGTAGATCATGTCTACTAATTCCTCCTTAGGAAAGTTCATTCTTCCTACCACTAGTTAACTTTGTGGCAACCAGACTTTGACACTAATTACTTTGACAATCTTTGACGTTTGGCATGAATTCGTTTCCGACCCACCGCGATTGTTTCCATGCAGGTAACTTGATTATTGTAGTGCGTAGCAACAAAATTTACAAAAATGTCCTTACCGCAAAAACGAGTGATTTTAGGCGTATGACATGTTTTACAAAAGTTGTAGAGAAAAATAAAATTCACACCCCTATGAACTTTTTTATGGGTGGTTCCGTTTGAAAAAAATGAGTTTAGGCTCTTTCAAGGTGTCTTGAGTTTGTGGCTTTCTAAACCACGCCCTGTATAAGATAATCGAATTCTGCAAAAGGCAAGAGTTAAAACATGGCCTATTCTGCCCCTACGCAAAAGCCCATTTTTAAATCTCGAAAGATCGAGTAATACTGAGCTTTCAAAATTTGGTCTGCCAACGCTGATTTTTTCGAAAAATATTTTTTATTGAATTGTTCCTCCAATAAATTCCAAAAATATTACACCACTGTATAGGTCACTAAAGATGCTTCAAAATACAGAAGAAAAAACGGGTATTTCTATTTAAAAAAATTGCGATGCGTCATGTACCTCTAAAATGGAACACCCTATATAATCGAAACTAATTTTCAAAATATGCACCTCCATCATTTAAATCACCTAAAACTTGAATCGCAGCCGTAGCTTTAACGTGTCAGAAGTTATGGAAGAATTACGCCCTATTGACTCACCCTGTATATATATATATATATATTGCTATGTAAATTTATAAACATATAATAATTATTTTAATATTTTCGCCACCACGTTGATGGTGACAAAAATATATGCCATGTATTTTGTAATAAAATTAAATGAACCTTCACGTTGGTTGCGCCAATAATACAAATTAAAATCAAATGTTTGTCAATCGAAGAACTTAATTTTCAATTTTACATCAGCATATTTTATAATAACAAAAATATCAGGGTTGGTTTCGTGGTCTCTCCAAAGATAGTTATCTAAGCGAGTAAAATAAATACAAATATAAATCAATTGTGAACTTATCTTTAATCTGCTAATTGTTGAACGAACCTTACATCTTGATTTATTCACATCTGCCAACGGTAGCAATTTTGCACCCTTTCTTACGAATGCTTCATCTCGACACGTCGCTGACTGGAACCAGGATCGTTGACGATGCGGTTGTTACAACTTGTAATAGTTAAAAGTTGTTAAAATCCAATGAAATACTTCAATAACTTTTGTTTAAGTGTATTAAAGAGATCATGTAAGTAGCTTTGTTAATTAATATTTTAATTCACCCAAGATTGCTTTTGATGAACTATAACTTTATTTATATTTCAGGAACGTTGAAAATCCTCAACACAATTCGAAATCCAAACTCCAAGTTAGTTTTATTTTTATAAATTAAACACTTTCGCAGATTTAACTTAGATGAGATTTATTAATCTTTCCAACACATAACAATCACATCACATAAACAAACTTCTTCAAATTCAAATTACAATGTTGACATAACCTAACTTCCAAATATTCAACTTATGAAACAACAAACTTGGCTACGCCTTAAAATTGGCAAAATTGAACCGTAATGGTTTAATAGCTATAATTTGGAGCACACCAAAAATATGTGTTGATACTTTGAGTGCTTTGGATCGACTAAATTCCCAAAATTGGACCCAAAAATTACCTTCCACTTTAAAATGCACCAATCAAAACACATAAAACAATCGCTAAAATCTCCAGCTGATTCCAAACATTATAAAATTGTTAATAACAAGATTAATACATAAAATTTCTACAAACAAAGTTTATATTCATTAACTACATCAAATTTAGAAACTTTTGATATCAATTAAGCCACGATTTGAAACAAAAAATATACACGCGGTAAAAATATTAATTTTATACAAATTTCAATTAAAACTTCACAAAACCATTATAAACATAAACATAAATCACTAACAAATGTACAAAAATACAAATACATCTATTAATAATAGCATAAATAAGCAAAATTCAAAAATAACCTCACAATCTAATAATTCCCTCTAATTTTATTAATATGTAGTTAAACAAAATAATCCTGGTTAACAAAACTGCTTCAATCCTTCCTTTATACAATACAAAATTATATTAAAACCATAATAACTCTTCAATACAAATTACAACATACAACAAATAACAAAATAATCTACATTTTAGGGCTCCCAAGTTTGCCCAGGACAACCCAAAACATCGTCTACTCCTCACATAGACGTCTTCAACACCATTCCCTAAGGAATATCCACCATCGCATCACTTTATTCATTTTTAATCATCGTTACTATAACATAGTTTACATAATAATCAGGCTAATTACATTCAATTTCAGATGTAATCTGAATTTCTATCTCCAAAATAGTATCCTTTTCAACATAATATAAGTGTTACGAAGCAAAAATCACATCGTAAAAGTATAGTCTAGAATAATTACATTATTCAGGGTAAATAACATGACATTTTATATATAAATGAATATTTAACGTACCCTACTAGGTTTCTCCCTGCATATAAATCTGGCCTTAAAATTACAAAAAAATATATTGCACTTCACAATTTTTGTTAAGGTTTAAATGCAGGTACAGCCTAGTAGTAGCAGTAGTAGTAACAACCTATTTGTCTTTATTTAAAAAAAGCCGGCTTAGCTATGTACCATTTAGGTAGTACAAAAAAGGAAACTATTAAAAAGATAAAATTTATATTTCGATGTACTTAAAACTTACAAAACATCTAATTATACATTTCACATACAATTCTGATGTAACACTACAGTTTATTTAAAAAGTTTTGTAATGATGTTCAATAACATTCGCATTGAGATGTTATTTATCGAAACTGATATTACTATTATCTTCGAATAACTGTCTAGTTTATTTACTCGCTTTGTTTAGCATTTTTTGGTCCTTCCATTTTCGATAAACGACAATAAGTTCTTGTTTATAATTATTTATCCTAGCTGCAGCTGTTTTTTGCATTTTTGCCATTTCTTCGTCTTTCTGATCCAGCACGGTTTGGAAGTCTTCTAATTCCTTCTTGTATTCGTCCTCAACGCTTCGAATTAAAGTCTCTTTGGTAATAATTTCATTTCTGTAATACTCTTCCATTTCCTTGCACTTATTTTCAATTTGAAATTTCTGACGGTTGAGCTCTTTAATAATATCCACCTCTTCCGCAGCCTTCTTCTTCATTTCATCTTGAAGTTCCTGGTTGACTCTACTCATTTCGTCCAACTGCCGAATAACTGCTTCATGCTTTATTATCAAATCCGTGTAATAAGGATTTTCGATGAAATTGTTTTTTATAATTTTATCTTGTTGTTCCAATTTATGTTTCAACGATTCCATGTAATCAGCGATCATTTTTATACGTTTATATGTATAATGTTCCTGCGACTCGTCTTTCTGGTCTGAAACATAATTCTTCATTGCAGAATAAATTGAAGACAGCGTGGACTTCTGATTCTTTGCTTCTTTGTAGTACATCTCGAGGGCAACTTCTATGTTTGCTATTTCGAAATTCAACTGGTTGTTCTTGGCCACTTCATTTTTCAATTGCTGTTTAAAGTTTTCCAGTTCCAATTTAAGATTTGCGTTGATTTCAGTTAGCACTTCGCTTCTGTCGTTGACATATTCTGCTTTTTGACATTTGTGACACGAGTTTCCCACATTGCTGGCAGCATCAAAAAGTTGAAGCTGTTCAAAAGTTTTTTTGTCAAGAAATGGGCTGTTAACAGGAGTTGTAGTTTCTGAGAAATCGGTTGCTTCGAATAGTTCAGTAGATTTTGTATCCGCTGATACATCTACCTCATTTTTATCTAAAATGCTGTGTGGTGGCGAATCCACTTTAAATGGTTTCTTTTCTAGCTGGGTATCCTTCAGGCTCTCAACAATAATGGGAATATTAAGGGCAGTGGCGCCATTGAACGAATCAACTCGAAAGTTCGCATCAATATTTTCATTTTGTGCAGGTTTTTCTAAGTTATCATTATCGACACTTGAATAATCCAAGGAATCAGAAACTGCTACCGATTTGGTTTCGCTTGCTTTCGCATGATTAAATTTATCTTCTTTGGAATTCTCGATAATCAAATTGTTCGAACAATTACTGGAAGGTTTCTGTTCTGCCGCGACGTTATTCTTTTGACCTTCATAAAACACTCGTTTGCTTTTAACATTCCCGTATATTTGGTCATATATGTCTTTAATTTCAGGTATCTGTTCATCTTCGGAGCTACTGCTATGTTGCCGCTGAATTATTTCGATTTGACGTTCCGTTTTGACGTTTCCTACAAATTGTTTCTAAACTGAAAGTGTCAACTGCACATTTCGATACGTACCTTCCCAGTGTTTTTTTAGTAGCTGTATTGTGCTTTTCTCATCGTCCATTTGATTTTGTATCGAACTAATAGCAACCTCCATTGGGATAGGTTCCATCATCATGAAATGTAAAATCTAATAATAAAATAGGATTGTTAAGAGAAGAAATTCAGTAGAGTGAGGTAGTTTATTTTAGTCATGATTTGATAAAAAACTTTTCTGAAAGAGTCAAATAGAAAAATAATAAATAAGTATATAGCAGAATTTGGAAAAGGAATTTTATGACGAATATTTATACAAAAACATCAACTGGTTGTTATAAACAAAAGCTATGTAAATAAATTGCTTTAATTATTAGGAAGGCGTTCTTACCTAAATATTATTTGATATAATGTTGGAACAACACGTGTTATATTGTAAACCGTTGAATTGTTTGCTACCTATTCTTTCCATTTTTATTGTTATCATCACGTCTTTATGATAAGATATCGAATAAAGTTATCAGCAAATTCCACTAACAATGCCTGTTCTGTACGATAATAATAACAACGTCAATAATTGGGCTATCGAATTATCTTATAAACAGGCAGCTAAAATATTTGTTATCTACAGGATGTTCGACATAACGGTTATTCCAGTGTTAGGTTGTTTCACATTTTCTCTGTTCGACTATTAAATACATAGTATTACTAAAATATATTTATTCGCTGCTACTAGGCAGGGTCGTGTTTTGTATGGAATCAAAGATTTGCAAAATGATTTTATAGAGATGACACTAACCAATAATCTAAGGTGCTTTATAATTATTGTTTCGTCGTTTATTTATGATTTGAGGCAGCCATACTATGATTTTCAATATCTTAATTATTAAATATTCTTCGTAAAAACTATGTTTTAAAATAACAATAATTTTGATTTAGTCAGTCTGCAGTTTGATGAGATGTACAAATAAGGGAAAAATAAATTATCCTTAACTAGAGCCAAAGTCGGCCCAAATATACTCATAGTCTCATTTAATGCTTTATCAAAGGTTCCCTTCAAATTAAGCCTAAAAATATACCAGACAGGGGTTTAGTTCTACTTTTTGTTTAGCCAAAAAACAGAAAAAATTTATTTTAGAAGCAACATTTGCTCGTGTCTCTGTAAGACTCTACCGAACAGTTCAAGCAAAAGTTGAAACTGGATGATCTAAAATATATATGTTCTAATTTAGATATACATAATTTTTGCCTTCACTTCTGCTGTAAACTTCCAATCAACGTTAACTTAAAAATTCAAGCTAAAGTTAAAGCTACAGCTCAATGTGAACTTTAACCTCAAATTCAAATTTAAATTTCTAGCACATTCATCTCGTGTGGAGTTGCTAATTTCTCCATCGGGCGCCTCCCCCGATGGTGCATAGGGCAACTCCACCCAGATATGGATGATATCGACGAAATGAAATACCGGAGGCGAACCAAAACTAGCACTGAGCAGCCGCTGCTAGCTGTCTCAAAACCAACCACCAGTAGGTACAAGAATATAAATCTAAAATGGTTGGGATTCGGATAGCAAACGGCAGGGTGGCAACCACTGAAATGGCGTTTGTACAGCGATAAGGAAGGCAACGGAAAAATACCTCACTATTATTTTCCTAGTTACAATTATCATGACATAAGCAACAGTTTATTCAATGGCCCTCCATCCATGGTAGACCTTAGATGGTCAGAGGGTGCGAAGAAGCCCCGGGTTAGCTGTGAGGATTGCCACGTGGCACGTTAGACAACGCGGTATTACAAATGGAAAAGATAAAGTTAAACATACTCGGAATAAGCGACGTAGAGTAACTAGGCTCAGGAAAGTGTACCACAAGAAATGATGTAATGTATTTCGCAGGAAACGATAATCCAAATCATCGGTATGGTGTGGGGTTTCTTGTTGACAATATCACAATGAGATTGGTACTGGACTTTCCACCAATTTCAGAACGAGTTATAATATTAAGACTTAACTCGAAAATCGCACCTGTTAACCTAATTCAAGTGTATGCGCCAACTGCAGAGAAAAATGAGGAAGAAGTCGAGAAGAACAATTGACTGTAGTTCTAAGAGTGACAAGAAAACATGAACTGACTGTTATTTTAGGCGGCTTCAAAACCAAGGTTCGACAAGGAACAGTTGAACCTTATGAAGGTATACATCCATTAGGGGAACGGAACGAACGAGGTGACAGATTGGTTGAATTCTGTCACTATAGTAAATACTCTCTTTAAACTTCCAAAACGCAGACTTTTGAAATACCATAGTAATATAAGAAATTATCATGTAAATATTATAAATAAGTAGTTTAGTTTGTGTAGTATTTGCTATTACCACTGAACATAATTAAACATTTTAAATTTATTGTACATTTTGTCCCATCTACTATTTTACGCTATTGCCATTAATGCCCATATAATCTGTGTTGCCATTGTCCTCACCATCTTGTTAATCTCGAAGAGCACCTAAAATGTATATTATCAACATGGCTTTTTGTTCTGTATCTACAATATATCCCCTAATAAACATTTGTTTCAATAAAGAGTTCTTATCGAAATGAAACACTTTTTCATTCATAAACTGCACCTCTATCGGTACAATTTGTTTCAGTTGCCAAATTAAATCCTTTATACTATTAATGTTTTGCATGCAACTGTCAATACCGTTTGCAGTTCTGATAGTGTGATTTAGTTACTTGTAATTTCCGGAGCATAAAAATGTATACCATCTATTGATGAATAAGTATAATAACCATTGCAATTCCAACTAAAATAATAAATTAGTTTCTATTTTTTACGGCGTCGACTGCTTTGGAGTATTGTATCTGATTTTATAAAATCTAAATAATTAAAAAAAAAGCGCAAACAGAATCAGGTCTAGCTGTATCGATAAGGCTACCACAGAGTGCCCACTCCCGGATGCGATTCCACTACTGCTCGACACGGGGACTTTTGGCTGCTGGGTTTCCCCTCTGGCCCGATGCGCCCCTCTTTAGGCAACCTGGTCGTCCCAGATTCCTCCGGGATGCCCATATTGATGCCGAGCTTAGTGTGGACACCCAGTCAACGTGGTCGACAATGCGATAGGGCTCCAAATCTCAAGCCATCCTCTGACTCTGACCTCCCAGTAGCGAGATTACAGGAGTACGCCACGCTCCCAGTCGAAAGTTTACAGATGTTATAAGCATATTCTTGTGAATGATATTCGAAGAAAATAATCGTTTAAGAAAACTAATATATGTTAATAGTATTTCAATTAGCTACCAAATTGTTAATGCTCAAATATTACAATTGTGTTTTCTAAAACTACGAGTATGTAGAATATTAAAATATGTAAATGTAGCACAGCACAGTGGTGTCGTTTGGGTTGCCTAACAGTCATGCAGTTTTCTCATGTTTGGCAAATAGCAAATACAAATTGCATTTACCAGATTTTCATAACTAATCAAAATACCTTTATAGTTGCTGAAAAAATAACTAAATTGTTAAGTTTATTTGGAACATTTAGTTACTGAAACACTGCCAGTTTCATATTGGGGATAATAATTGTTTGTTATTGAGTATTTGGATACAAGTGAAATGTTAAAGGTAACTCAGTTCGTTAGCTTCTCTCTACTAAATAATTTATATAATATTTATATGCACACCTTTACAGGCTGTTTATTTGTGTAGACGTCAGTACCTGTTGGTAAAAAGTTACTATGGAGTCATTTGTATGTTTCTAGTTGATTGCACTGTTGAATCATTGTGGTGGAGCAATAAACTATAAGTTTCTTTATTTAAATTGATTTTTATAATATTTATACTTACAGAGTAAGCCAAAACTAATTTAGAAAAATGTTAGACAACACAAGCGATTCCACTGGGCTGTAACTTGTACATACTTCAATATCGGTACAAGAGCATTAGATAATTAATTACACCTTTTCGCATAAAAAATCAATAGTTTTCTAACTAATCTAAATAACAGAATAGTATTTTAGTTTTGCAAATCATTTTTGCTATTAATTGCCATTCGCAACAATATGCTGGTATCAGCAGTCAAATTTCGACTGGGAGCGTGGCGTACTCCTCAGTGGCGGCTTGTACTAAAGGGCACAAGGGCACGTGCCCACCCAACCACCAAAATAGACACAGAAAGATATTCGCATGTAATTCAGTGCATTATTTTAATTTCATTATTTTAACGATGGTATCAAATTTTCCTTCCGCACCACAAGCGCGGCTAACAGCCTCAAAACTATATTCTGGGGAACGCTCTGATTTGTTCCCCATGCAGAGGTGATTCGGTTGGCTATCGGTTATCTTCGCTATACGTGATATACCAGCCGAATGGGGCACCGAGCGAAGCGTTCCCCATTTAAAGTCAACGTTTGACTTTCGACCGTAGTGTTTTGTTTTCGCGCAATCGAGCGTGTGAATTCAAAGACGATCGTGACGTTTTTTCAATGATGGAAGTTAATTGCGTGCAAAATCTTTAAAAAACGCGCTATCATTTGAGAAAAACTTTTAATTAGGAAGAAAGGAAGGCCTATTCCTGATCTTCAGATAAACTACAGTTCGACAAGTAAAACCCGAACGTACAATAGCAAATTCAACAAGAATATCTATGAAAAATGTGCGGATGATCAGTAACTAAACTGTTTTATTTTATGTGCTTAATTTTTAAGAAAGAGGTTAGTGCGTGGAATAAACAAGGGGTGAATGATTTAAAACACATTGCAGAGAGGGCAAAGAAACACAAATCTTATTTTAGTGTTTTAGGCAAAGTGGACATCCGTAAACAATTAGAGGGTGCTTATTTGCTACATAAAATTAAGTACAACGAAGAAGTGGAAAAAAATCGTCATGTTTTGCGCCGGTTAATTATGTGTATTACATTTTGCGGCGCCTTTGAACTGGCGTTGCGAGGTCACGATGAAACATTAACGTCAGACAATCCATGAATTTATGCAGGGTTAATCAACTTTGCTGTCGAATTAGACGCTGTGCTTGCAATACATATGAAAGGTTCACACGTGTTTAAAGGCGTCTCAAAAACTATTCAGAAAGAATTGCTAGATGCAATATTGCAAATTTACAAACAGGAAATATTAAAAGAAATTAAATCTGCAAATTTCATTGCTTTGGAGGCCAATGAAACTACTTATAGACGTCTTTTCCAGCATGAAAAATAGGAGAATGGATTTTATGTACAAAAAATATGTAAGTTTTTTCTTGTGCCCAACCTCTTTCTTAACTCACGAGCCGCCACTGGTACTCCTGTAATCTCGCTACTCGGAGGTCATAGTTAGAGGATGGCTTGAGATTTGGAGCCCCGTCGCCTTGTCGACCACGTTGACTGGGTGTCCACACCGGAGACATGGACTATGAGAAAGAATATAGAAAAGGAACTACAGGCATTTCAGTTCTGGATATTCCGACCCATGCTTCGTATATCATGGATGGATTATGTCACAAACGAAGAAATATTAAGAAGAATGGGAAGGGACAGAGAACTATTAGGTACGGTAAAAAAAACGAAAAACATCTTACCTTGGACACGTTTACCGTAACAACAAATATGAACTTTTACAATTACTTATGGAAGGAAAAATAGAAGAGAAGGGAGGACCGGTTGAAGGAAGTGCCCGTGGCTCAAGAACATTCGGGATTGGACAGGAATGAATAGCAATTCACTAATAAGAACAGCCAAGAACAGAAACGATTTTGCCCAAATTGTAGGCAACTTTCAATGATGAAGATTAAGAAGATTAAGTTTTTATTTTTGAAAGGGTTATCGGCCAAAGAAATGTTTGCTGATATGATAGAAACCTTAGGTGATTAGTGTTCTTCATACGCCACCATTAAAAACTAAGTTGCGGAATATAAAAGAGGAAAATCAGATGCGAAAGATGCGGAAAACATTGATCCTGTCCATGATATGATTTTAGAAAATCGTTGTATTGGGATTAAGAATATTGCAGAAGCATTGCACATTTCCTATGAACGTATGTGTCACATCATTCATCACGATTTGGGTAGGAGAAAGCTTTCGGCCAAATGGATTCCAAGATGCTTGAACGTTGATCAGAAGCGCGTTCGATTGACAACGTCAAAGGAAATCTGCCGCCGTTTTGTAGAAGATTCCTCAAACTTTTTGGATCGACTTGATACTATGGACGAAACGTGGATCCATCACTATGACCCAGAGACTAAAGAGCAATCCAAACAGTGGAAGCATGTTGGTTCTCCACGACCAAAAAAATTCCGTGTTCAAAATCGGCTGGCAAGATTCTTGCTTCTGATTTCTGGGACAAAGATGTGACAATTCTGATAGATTATTTGGAACGGGGTAGAACTATCACGGGAGCATATTATTCTGAGTTGCTAACTGAATCACGTAAGAAAATTGTGGAAAAACGCCGCAGAATAGTTACTTGCCAGAGGTGTCCTCTTTTTGCAAGACAACGCTCCTGCTCACAAGTCGTTGATTGCACTGCAAAAAATTGATGAAATTGGTTATGAATTGGTTGACCACCCGCCCTGTTATCCGGATTTAGCACCGTCAGACTATTATTTGTTCCCAAAACACAAAAAACATTTGAAAGGTGAAAGATTTTCTACAAATAACGAAGCAATATGTGTCGTTGAGGAGTGGTTTGCAGACCACGGCAAAGATTTTTTTAATGGCTTAGAATTACTTTATGAACGTTCTGCTAAATGTATAAGTCTTAAAGGAGACTATGTTGAATAAATAAAATTTTGTTTTGAAATGTTGTGGCGTTTTATATGGTAGGCTAAGTACTTTTCAATACCCTCTCATAATTTCTTTTGTATTTTTGTGAACCGTAACCTGTAATTGTAGTTTAATTGTAGTTTATTCAAAATCTCAGGAATAGGAGGTGCACAGCAAAACATCCCAACTGGAGACTATCCCTCTACCATCACATTAAACAGATTTGTAGAAGAATTCGTGTCAATGGTTAGTCAACTTTGGTATGGTATTAAACATGCTATCAATACTAGTAAACAAGATGAAATAAAATTATTTCTTGTCAATTTAGTCGATATATTTCTGAACAATGAAACGAATTTTGCTAGTAAATCATATTTTAACATACCGCAATATAAAACGTATTACTCTAATCATCCAGACAAAACAGCACATGCTGTAAGTGCAATTCTTATCAAAAATAGTATTAGGCACTATGAATTTCCAAAGTTTGATTAAGAATATCTGCAGGGAACACAAATTAACGTGAAAATGTTACCGTATGACAAAACAATAGCATCTGTATACTGCCCACACCGACACAATATCAAAAACGAAAATTTTATCGAGTTCTTTTAAACATTGGAATCCAAATTCATTACAGGTGGTGATTACAATAGTAAACACATCCCGTAGAGTTCCGAACTGATCAGACATAAAGGTAGAAAACTTCACAAGCTGCTACTATATTAGCATTATTTATATTTATCAACAGGGACCCCAACTTATTGGCCCTTGAATCCAAATTAGATTCCGGACCTTCTAGATTTTTATGCCCCAAATGGAATCACCGCATCACACTTGGATGTACTTCTAATTTGGGACCTCTCATCGGACCACTCACTGATCATAGCAACTGTCAGCATTTTTGTAATAAACAGAAATCCCATGCCCATGCTACACAATACGAGTAGAAGAACGGATTGTAGACATAACGTAGAACAAGCATAAAGCTAAACATAAGTCTTAGGTCACCGGAACAAATCGATAAATTCCTTGCAGATCTAACTGATATTCTTAAGCACGCAGCCCAACAAATCACACTACAAAACGATACACAATAGAGGCCCACATACAGATACATAAATTTGTAACAACTTATAGACGATGGAAGAAGAGCTATGGGCATCCCGGAGGAATCCGGGGCGACCAGGTTGCCTAAAGAAGAGTGCATCGGGCCAGAGGGGAAACCCAGCAGCCAACAGTCGCCGTGTCGAGCAGTGGTGGGATCGCATCTGGGAGTGGTCACTCTGTGGTAGCCTTATCGATACAGCTAGACATCACTCTTTTATGTTTTTTTTTTAATTGTAGAAATTTATATAAAAACAATTACAAAATTTTGCGACAGTTGCTTCCACAAGATTCAATAAATAATCTTTTTGTGCAATTGTACGCGAAGTAACAACTTCGCGTACGCCATGCAGGCCGCAAAATTTAATTTCGCGGCCGTTGTCATAACGACGGCCATTAAACTAAATGTCACTTATATATTTATTTTGACGCATGAGAATGGACAGTTTTTAGAAATTATTTATTATTTATCTCATTTCCATGGTAACATGAAAGCCGACCGTCTTTCTATTTACGACGAAAATTATAATTTTTAAAATTTCATCAATAATTATTGAGGATTCTACACAATTGCACAAAAAATATTGTGTACACTGCGGCCGCGTCATTCTTTAACGTCCTCGAGGTTGCCTTGCCTCGGCCGCCAGCGGCCTCGGCGGCAGTCTTCCTCTCGGTACGTTAAAGAATGATTTCGCGGCCTAAGTATACAAATAACTATATTATTTTTGTTATAATGAATTGTTTTTATATTTATGTACCAAAAGATGGGCACTTTTCGTCGGCTACGGATGTGGTGCTACCTTCAACATTTTATTTATATTAAAACACTCAACAGTAAACAATTATTGTACATAAACAGAAGTTTGTTATATGTGACAAAATCTTAATCCCTCCACACTTGAGTAGTAATTAGTTGTTATAACTAAAGCTAATAACTTACTTAGTTATTTTTTTAGTAGCGTAATGTTAATTTAATTTCCTTTGTATATTTGGTAACTCTAACTTGTAATTGAAATTTTCATTTTCCAAAAGCAAAAGGAATATTTTTAAGGCACCTTAGTTATCGAAAAATCTATTCGAAGTAACTATTTTCTTCTTAACAGTTTAAATTACCAAACGTAATGTAAGTGGCATATAAATAGTAATTGAAGTTAGTATAAATAAAGGTCTATTTTATGTATTTACTACCAATTACAAAGCCTTATATTAAAAGAATAAGCAGTTAAATTCAAAGAAAGAAAGTTTTCTTAAAAGATGGTATGGGGAGGGTTTTACTTTCAATATAATCTTGAGGATGTTAACTTAATAAACTATGTGTATATTAATATACTACTATATATACTACTCTGATGTAAGGTATGGCATAATTTATTATTTAATAATAGCTTATAGAGTACGTTATACTGTTTTAATGAGATTTTTAGAATCCTTTCTGAAATTTCTCCTAATTATGTGCTTATTACCATATTCTATTGTCGTTCGTTCTTTAATAGACACTTCATCCCACTGCTGAACACTGACATTCTTCTCTGTCCCGTGTTCTTCGCTAAGGTACAAACACTGGGTACCTACAATTTAACGCCGAATCCGAACGGCAGAAAATACCAGAGAATATTTTTCGCATTAAGATCCGTACCCGTATCCGACCAACCGTATTGGGATATTCTGTATGGTGAGTTGTAAGATAAGACTTTTAGTCGTTGCGTGGTAATGCTGATTTATACTGGATTTTCTATGGCAACATTTTGAATTGAACACTCTGTATATATTGCGCTTGACAGACAGACAGTGAAGTATGGGAAACATTCAGACGAGGTTATATATTATACCAGGTGATTGACTGTAAAGTACGAACTTAGCATTCGTAAATAGGCATCCCAAAGCGTATATAAGAAGGTATTGCAATATTTATGTTTTTCTTGAAGGTATTAAGAATCAAAGGTGCCTGTTTGATATGCTTGATAGTTTATTTGATCCAGTAAACTGCTATACATATCAAACGTGTTCATTTGATTCATAAAACAAACATGTCGCCGCCAGGATCTCCAAAACATATCGCCAAGAAAGTAGAAATATATGTTACTTAGGCGAAACTTGGTACGGCTTCCACAATATTGTACAGAAAAGTGGGGCAGACAATTGCAGTCATTGTAAAATAGATACGCTAAGCTACAGTATATTTTATGTTTCGTGTAATTATAATTCTATGTTGTACTTTTATTATTATTAAAAAGTGAAAATAAATATTTATAAAATGGATATTTGAAAATGTACAACTTTCAAATGAAATTCCTACAGCCGTGTTTGTTATTTTACCTTCGTTAAAGGCCGGTCTTGCCATGTTCCGATAAAGTTCTACGTAAGTTAATAGCCAAATTTATCCTCCTTGCTACTACGGTATCTCCTGTCTTTCAATCGTCCGATAGTCACGTCAGAGGTTAGTTTACGTATTCCATAGAATTAAACTTATGGGTTAGTAGAAGCAACCGACAGTACTATTACGGCAGGATAAGGCAGCTACGAATGTGTAGGAGGTGATACGAAATATTTCTAGCAGATGTAAATGAAAATAAAGTGTTTATAAAATTAATACTATTTTTCTGGTGTAGTAACTAATAAATAAATAAATTTTACAAATTAAAGAACCGGAAATTGTTGATCAGTTAAATCCAGACCGACGCTTATCCTTGTAAACATTTTGATTTTTGGGGCGACTTTAATTTTTGCGAAGATTGAAATTAAAGAAAATCACTGTCAAACACTATTTGAAGAAATTCAAATAAGTTATATCAAATAATACAGTACTATACTACACTATATAGCTATGTATACGAAGTTGTTTATATTTCATAAAGCATTGTTGTTACAAGAATTTTGGTTCCCGCCTAGTGGATGTCATAAAATATACACGAAAATAAACTGGAGACAAATAAAATTTATTTGTTGAACACACTTTTCTGCTTACATTTACCAGCAGCCATTAACATTGGACTTTTTTTTAGAAAAACAACGCATGCATACATATATGAAACAAATTAGGACACTAGATGGCGCTACCATTGTTTAATATTGGAACAATTGCGTAACACACATGGAGCAATTACTTTTATGTAACTATGTGATTTTATGCAAGCGGATCATTATACATATTATCTTACCGCAGTTGGAATTAGTGGCATTAGTAAAGCTACCGCAAAAAAATTATTCTAAGGGTGGCACATACAATTGCAAATTTAAATCCTCTATTTTACTACCAACTACGACAAGTGACGTCCCGTACCTCCCCCCCCCCCCGCGTTTACTTAGCAAACTATAGATATCTTTTTTAACTCACTGCTATTAAGATAATACATTCTTCTCTCTGCAAACAAAAAATGATAACAAAAAAAATCGAACCAAAATTAAGAAGGACAAGGACGACGATAAACAACCTAATATATATATAACAAAATGCAACGCAAAGTGAAAGGTAAGAGGGAAGAGAAAGAAAAGGAAAAGTTAAAGAAAGATAAAGAACAATGCGAAGAGATGAAAATAGCAACATGGAATGAGAGGAGTATCACAGGAAAAGAAGATGAATTAGTGGAAGAAATGATAAAACATCAAATAAAAGTCGTAGGAATTACAGAAACCAAAAAGAAAGGAAATGGTATGAAACGAATACATAAGGGATCATGGCTATTTTGGTCAGGTGTGAAAGAAACGGAAGGAGCGAAATGTGGAGTAGGACTAATAATAAGACCAAATATGTTAAAAGACATTATAAATGAAGAATACATAAATGAAAGACTATTAAATATTGAAATGAAGCTACTAGGAGAAGAAATATGGAATATGATAATAACATACGGGGAAAACGATGATGCAAAAAAGGAAGAAAAAGACAAGTTTTTTGAGGGGGTACAAAAAGCAATAGACGTTGAGGGAGAAAATATACTTGTTATGGGAGACTTAAACTGACGAGTAGGACAACAAAATGTATGTATATATTTAGGAAACGAAGGAGAAACGACCAAAAACAATATCGGAGACAGAATAATAGAAATAAATATAGAAAACAACCTAGTGATAGCAAATTCAAGCATAAAGATATATACAAATTTATAATTTATAAGTATATTGACCTAAAGAAGAAAAAGCAGACAAAAGAAGAAAGAAAACATAAGCAAATATAAAAAACTAAAGGAACTTGAATATGAAAGAAGATATATTGAAATACTAAACGAAAAATTTAGAGAAACAGACAATATAAAAGGAGTAGAAGATAAATGGGAAAAGTTTAAAAATAATATATTATATACTGATATGGAACGCTGCGGGAAAAGGAAAATAGTGAATAAAAACATGAAAAATACAGAAAGGTGGAACTGAGGTATTAAATCAAAAATCAAAGAGAAAAAAAAAGGGGGAAAGGGGGGGAAAGATAATTAAGTACAAAAAGACAGAAGACTACGAAAAATACAAAGAAAAGAAAACAGAGGTGAAAAACGAAATCAAGAATGCAAAAAAAAGAGTCATGGATAGAATTTGGGGAGAAGATGACAGAAAACTTTAGAGACAACCAAAAACTATTTTATGCAACATTAAAACAACTTAGGCACAAAAAGGAATATAATACGATGAACATAAAGGAAAAGGACGGAAACATAATAGCAGAAGAAGATCAAATAATGGAAAGATGGAGACAGCATCTCGAAGAACTAACAAAAGCAGAAAACAACATAACGGATGAACAAGAAGAGTTAAACGAAAGGGAAGTAATTGAAGAAATCCAAGAGAAAGAAGTTAGAGAGGCCAAACGAAGATAAAGCTAGGAAAAGCAGCAGGAAGGGACAAAATAACACCGGAGATGATAAAGTATATGGGAAAAGAAGAAATAACCAAATTTACAGAGTTGCTAAACGAAATAATGAAGACCACGGTAATACCAAGAGAATGGAATGTAGGAATCATACTACCCATACATATGAAGGGAGACAAAAGAGTATGCGATAATTACAGAGGGATAACGTTAATGAGCGTCCCCGCGAAAATATTTGGCAGAACAATCGAGAAAAGAATAAGGAATAGGATAGAAAATACAATAGAGAAGATCCAATGTGGTTTTAGGAAGGGGAGAAGCACCCAAGATTTAATATATACCATCAGACAAGTCAGCGAAAAACTTATTAAGAAAGGAAGAGATATACATATGTGCTTCATAGATCTTAAAACGGCCTTTGACAGGATACACAGAGAACAAATATGGACAACACTAGAAAAAAGAAAGATAGATAAAAGAACGATAGAAATATTTAAATTAATGTATAGAAATATCATAAATATAGTAAGGACGAATAATGAAGAGTCAAGAGAGTTTGTAATAGAGATAGGAGTAAAGCAGGGATGTGTGTTGAGAACCCTTCTGTTTTCAATAGTGCTAGATGAAGCAATTAAAAATGCTAAGAAAAAGATGAAGACGTTAAAATTGGAATACTAGCAAATGGAACAAACAGAAGTAAACGAACTTATGTTCGCAGATGACATGGCTATACTGACCGACTCTGAAAAGAACTTACAACATAACGTGTAGGTGCTAGAAATAGAATTACAGAAAATAAACATAAAAATGAAAATATAGGGAAAACAAAAAGTATGGTAGTGTCGAGGGAGAATAAAACACGTAGCATAAAATTACAAGGGAAACAAATTGAACAAGTAGAAAGTTTTAAAGATCTAGGATCCATAATTGAGAACAATGGTAAAATTGACAAAGAAATCAACGACAGGATGAGAAAAACAGGAAGAATATTCATGACAGAAAGAAAGAAGTCCCGGGGAAAATAAAAACAGAAGTAGTTAAAAAAGTAGTACAACCGACAATAATGTATAGCAGTGAAACATAGACCTTAACAGAAAAACATAAAACAAGACTAAATGCAATGGAGATGCGGTTTCTAAGACGGATAGAAAATAAAACGAAAAGAGATAAGATAAGAAATGATACATACAGGCGAAACCTACAGATGAAGACCGTAACGGAGAAAATAGTGGAAGGACAATTAAGGTGGTTCGGGCATATGTGCCGCATGCCAAGGGACAGAATAACAAAAATAGTGTTTGAAACGCGATTGCGGGGAAAATAGAAGAAGAAGACCCAGGAAATCATTTTAAGAGGGAATACGAGAGGCAGCAGCGCGCAAGGGAATAAGATGGGGAGAAATAAAACAAGTGGCCCAGGATAGGAAATTATGGAAAGAAAAGTGCAGAACGGCATCGACATAATAAACTCAACTCCACCCGCCTTACACCTAGCGGTAGAAAGGAATAGGATTAAGTAAGTAAGTAAAGTTCTTTTCTGCACACCATTGCACGGAATTTGCCACACATGCTTTAGACCCAGTGGTAGTTAACCAGTAAGAATTTCGCCGATACCTAACCAACAAGATAGGTTGTACTGAAAGACGTAGAATCGCTGTCGCGTAGATTTATCCTAGGGGTTAGTTTATACCACCTGATAACTGTCAGAGACTATTATCGCAACATTGGAAGAGCGGCCCTAAATGTTAACCAGGGATTACCATGCACCCTTTGGTGAGGCAATAACGATATAACTTGAAGAAAACTATACTTTAATTATATTGTTGTAACAAGTCTTAATAAAATCCTTGTTTTCGATTCAATTAATTCATTATTTAAATACTTCAATGGAAAATGCAAATTACATTGTTAGCAATGTAGGTACAATATTAAGACTTCCCACTTCCAGGATGGGATTCCTACGAAGAGTTTATGGAAACTTAACAAAATTGTATGAACACGTACAGAGTGCTGACATGTCTTTGTGCATTACGTATTGCTTTCCAATTTGTTAAGATATATTTATGAAGTGCTACAAACAAATACGAAATGTTTGTAATTCTCAGTTGCAATCTGTTGATTACAGAAAGACAACAGAATAATCTTGTCTATTTATAAACGGTGTTTCATGGAACACTTGTGATAAGTTCGTGGAACACTAGTGTTCCGAGGAACACCGGTTAAGAACCACTACGCTAATGTAGTAACTAAGTAACAAAATTTTGAACGGTAGGAGTCATTCAATGGCGCTACTGTAAATAAAGCTTGTATCGGCTGTCACCCATGTTTTATTCTCCATTCATAAATTATTACAATAAGGCTATAACAAATATATAATTTACTCAATGAAAAACAATTTTATAACAGTTCCTGATAATTCGAAACAAATTTTTATAAATTTATAACATGTCATGTAGCTAAAACATAAGAATATTAAATATATGAAAACATTAAAATGAATAGTGCCGTTTGACAATAGCGTTGCGGATTTCCTAATTACGCCTGTTCTTCTTTATCTCCGTTCTTTCTATTGCGTAATTTCTTCTGCGATTTTCCGCCCTTATTTTCCACTGTCGATAGATTTTCAGAACTCTGTACCGTCCTAGGTACACTGTCTAAGGAAATGATCATTCGCTTAAACTGCTCTTTTATCTTTTCCACTTTTTTTGCCAGAACGGCTTCCTGATTTGTTTTCATCCAATACAACTCGTCTTGTAAGTTCTGCACAGTTTTCTTTTCATTCTCCAATGTATTACACAATTCGCTATGTTCACGCTTCAATATTTGCAATGCTGTTCTAATTTGGTTATTTACATCTCTTTGGATGTGTAGTTCTAATTTATTTTCCTTGATCTCGCCCTGGTAAACGTTGTTTTTCGAAATCAACTCCTTATTAACTTGGTGTAGTTCAGAAATGGCCTCGTCCTTGCTTTCTAGGGCATTTTCGTATTCGTTTACGTTTTGCTCAAGTTTAGCGACATATTTGATTACTTCATTTATTCCTGGGCAAATAATTTTGATAGTGCGATTTCCATCATTATAAGTTCCAGAACTGCGTGTTTCCATCGTTACAGTTATTTGTTAATAGTTGGAAATGGAATGGTAAATTGAAAACTTTGTTCAGTTTAAATATTTTCCTACGGTAAAACATTTTATTAGAATATTGATATTATGAAGCTAAATCAATAAATATAAAACTGATATATTTTATAAATTAATTCAAATGTACGACGTCATAATGAAAACCTACACAGTAACCTATATACAGGATGATTCTAAACGTGTGCGAAAAACTTTAATCACATATAGCTGAGATTATTTAACCCCTAAATCATCTAGCAATGTTTTCCAAATTCTGCATCGTTACGGAGATATGGGGCTTCTTACATCAATTCGTTAAAATGTAAATAACTTTTTTTTCTTATCCAATTAAGATAAATTTAATTGTTTTGTAAAGCTAATAGTCCAAGCTTAATTACCAATCGAGAAAAATGTACAATTGTATGTGAAAAGTGAACGATATTTGAATTAGAATGGAAAAGTTGGATAACAAATTTGTAAATAAGAGTATATATTGAAAACAAACTTTCTAAGCTAAGTTTTTTTTACAAGAAAAGGAGTTAAATAACGTCGAGGTTAAAGTTTTTCGCATATGTTTTATAATCACCCTGTATTTTGAAATTCACACACTACACTATTTCTAGTTAATAACATTCACCTTAAACCCAAGCAAAAATGTTGAAGTTTTAAGAACAAATTTTACTAGTAGTAATAAATAATCTTACCTCTCTTCGAACGTTGTTGTACAATACTACTGGAAAATAACCTGTCGTAATTCTGTTTCTTTGTCAGTTTTGTTTATTGGTAAATGAATATTCTGTTAAGACAAGATAATCTTACAAGGAATGTTATCAATTTTCCTATCTAATAAAAACATTTAACAATATGGTTGTGTTAAAGTCACTTTATCGGACCCATAAAATACAGTAGTTGATAAGAAAGCAAACAATAAGGAAAACCTGAATTTTCATTTTAAAGCACCATGACTCAATATCCACCGATTATAGAGATATTACCAAACAAATCTAACAAATATTTTTTTTTTTGCATAGAAAAATCATACAGTAAAACTTATGCGGGATAAGAGTTCATATCACTTCTGGTATAACCGAAAATGATACCAATTCCTGCTTTTCAAATGGATAACTAGAGTTTATTTTACATTTTAAAGCTCTACAATGATATACAACTTGCATATTGTTTTGCAATAACAACCAGCTAAATTCGTAGAGACAAACTTGGAAAGAAAACACTTTGTAACTCTAGAAATCTAACACCTAACACAATTTTATCCACATCTGTAGAATTTTCTTCTAAAATGTATTTTTTAAATATTAAATTTTGGAAAACTTCCATTTATCCATGTTCTTTACGATCAACAATTTTTGTTCATATCATGATACCATAAGACCCATTAAAAAAAGCAAGGTCTGATTAATGGTTATTGAGCAAAGAAATTAACTTGAAAATTTTAAAACTTCCTAGACGATCTTCGTTAATGAGTATGAAGCAATTTGGTTGGCCTTTGCGTTTGTATTGCAACATTATATTCCTTTGAGCTGTTTATGAATTGATTGTGCAGTATACCTGCATGTTTCAAACTTCATGAAAATCAAATAAATGACAAAGATTAGTATTCGAGTAGCTGCTTGAGTTGCGAAGGGTAAGGACGTGTTCCACCGTGCAGACGCAGCGAGAAGCTACATACTAGGTGTTAGGTGTCGAAGATTTTGATATCAACAACCTCTGACGCCGCTGATGCAATGGCAGGTAATTAAGAGATAATTAAAATGAAAACAGATTCCCAAATGAAATTACCTTATATAATGCATGGAAGCAAGAAAAAATGCAACAATTGAATTTTTCCTATTGCAGCAGGAACTAGCAGAGATAAATAAGGAAAATGAACAGTAATTGGTCCCAAGTGCACAGTTGGAACAAAAACCCCAACAACAAGAAAGAGAATATTATACTGATGAAGAAGAAAAAAGAAGAAAAATAAGAACAAAAAAAGAATAATGACTACATCGCCGGAAACGCAACCACAACAATAGCAAGAAGCCAGACTGCTATAAGTATAAAACCCAGTAAAAATACCGAAAATGCCCCCAATTTTTTTGAGACATATTTGAGCATATTAAAGACTATGATGCTGTACAACGCGAACTAACGTCAGAAAATTTTAAACTTCAAGCAGTTATGATGAATAACATGCATGTGAAAATAAACGTAGAATCTACAGAAGAACATAGACGACTAACAAAATGACTAAATGAAAAAAGGCGCTTTTGAAACTCATAATAAAATAAACAAACAAGAAACACAAAAGTCATGGCGAGGAAAACACCCATCGGGCGCTCCAGAAAACATAGTAGAATGTTTATATCGCCAAGGGCATAAAATCATAGAAGCCGTTAATATTTTGCAGAGAAAGGAGAAGAAACCTCTTCCGCTATTTATGCTAAGCTTCAGAAACGACCACGACATTAAAAACATATACGATATAAAATGGATACTAGGTATGAAGGTAGAAACAGAACCTATAAGAAAATCAAAACTAATCTTCCAATTCAAAAAATGCCAAACTTATGGACATATCCAAAGATTTTGCAGTAGAAAATCAATATGCATGAAATGTGCTGGAAAACACCACACAAATAATGCAAAATGAATGAAAGCAGCAAACCAAAATGTGCCAACTGTGGCCACCCAGCCAGCTATAGAAGATGGGAGGAAGACAAGGATGCAAAAGATAAGAAACAAAGCAA